>VDFB02000008.1:5650979-5669002 GCA_007258455.2 Sequoia sempervirens | reverse complement strand
AATCTGACAATAGCTTTGTGTTTCAACTATATCTCAAAAACTACGATCTGGGTTTTTGAGATTTTTGGATAAAATTTTTTAGACAACGAAATAAAAGAACCCTTTAAATATCTCACCAACCCAGTTCGTAAAACAAATTTATGGATGACAGAAGCAGACCATTTTACTGAAGACAATAAATATATATTGATTTTTTATTCTGGAATAAATAAATGTTTCATTTACACACAAAATAAAAATATCTATCATTTATTTTTAAGAATCAAAGAGAGAAAAAAATCAAATTATTCGTACATTCAAAAATAAAATTTAAACAAAAGATTCCAAAATCCAACCTGGATTCAACGCTTGACATGGACGGGAATTCGATGCCGAATTCAGAAAATTTCAACTTCCAACTCCTCAATCTAGAATTCTCCCAAAACCACAATTCACTAGAAAAATCCATTCCCCTCAAATCATAATTAAATTCTCATTCACTCTCCAAATTTTGATTCAAAACCATTCCAAATTTTTCAAAAACCTTAAAAAAAATATTTCAAAACCATGTAAAATCTTTCCATTCTCAAAACCCCAAAAAATCCCTTCAAAATATTCAAAATTTCATACACAAAAAAAGTGAAAGTCTCATTTCCCAATTTTTCTCATAAATAAAATTAATTAAATTCAAAAAAGAAAAAAGTAACTTCCTTTATTTTTCCACAAAAGACTCTTCTTTTCCAAAATAAAACAAGGAAATAAAATTCTCTCATAAAATAAAATACTAAAATATTAAATTAAAGTCTATCATCATCCCACTAATAAAATAATTAAAATAAAATAAATAATCAAATTAACTCACATAATTAACTCATTTGTTTAGGGTTTCCCACCAAATAAATTCAAAATATTATAAGAGATAAAATAACCTCCTTAAAAATAATCACTCCACAAAAATAGTAAATCAAACACAAACATAACATATGTTTACGTATTAATATTTAAATACTTATTAATAAACATATCAATATTTAATAAATAACATTAGAATATGTTAATATTTATAACCTTATTTTTATAAAACATAATACACATATAACCATAATAATAGTAATAACCAATATCCGTGCACACCAAAGAATAACCATAGAAATATATATATATATACATATATATAATAACATAACCGATCTAGAAGTTAACTTCACTTAAATAGGTCATAATCAGAGACCAAGCATAAACCACAAAATAACTTCACATAAAAGAAACATTCACATCAAAACATAAATAATGAGAATGATCACAACAGTGACTAACCTGACTTACCAAAAGACTTAACACCATTAGAACTGAATTCACACTCAAAGCTAAACATTGGAGTCACACAATCACATAACCCATCAGAAACATTCACACACGTGTAACACTCCAACCATAGGGTAAAGGAGATTGGGCATTGTCCCTTGACAACCCGAAAAGGTGGTCACACACTGAATCAAATATCCCTTACTTGGGGACAATGGTTAGGGTTAGGGCAAAACTTGGGCCTAGATGTTATCTCCTCAACCACCATTGGGATTAGAGGCACACTTAGACCTGCTAATTCAGGTGGAGACGTAGCCTAGTACCTGTTCACTCAAACATACAAATTAGAGCACATGTGTATAATAGCCAAAGCACTAGGAAAGAAATTCTAGCAAATGTATCTCATTCTTGTATGTCCCCATACGTCCAATGGTACGATGTCGCTCTTTCCTCCTAACCTAACCACATACTATTGCATCACCCAACTATCGAAATAAATATTAATATCATATCATTATCATAATCATAATCATAATCATAATATCATATCATATCATATCATCATGATAATAATATATCAAAATCATGTGAAAATCCTAAAGATAACCAAAACACTTCCATAACACAACTATGCCCATAGATTGAATCCTAGTAGTTCAATCATGTTTGAATACACACACATCATGATAAACCTATCCTTAAACATATATAATAAGTCCTTTCTTAGCATTTTCACATAGTCCATAAATTCATAATTTACAACATCAACTGCTTAACATCACTAGCACATACCTTTAAATATCCCTATTATTTTGCCTTCATCTCCAAGTTCCAAAGCCAAACTACCTACACATCCATGGTGAGAATGGAGGGGCATTACAAATAAACACTATGATACAAATAATGTAAACACTTAGAATAAGATATTAGTTGACTTACTATGTTGAAATGTCACCAAAATCATTTGAAATACCAAAAATAGTATATAGAATTATAAGGAAATGATGTTACATAAAGAAATTTAAACTTTAAATATTTTATTAAACTATGAATAGAATACATACAATGACATAATAAATGTTGGTAAATTTTATACAGTAGATGATTAGTTGTGTAATTACCAAACTCTTTCAATATAAAAAAATTAATATGTAAATTTTTACTACCAAGCATTTGGATCAAGAGAGAAAGGATCATGATATTGTTGATGAATTAGAGAAGTGCAAACAACAAAGTGTGTTGACAATATTTATTACATCAAATAATTTCTAAGGATTTCAGTCTGCTCTCTTCTTCTTTTCTTCTAGCAACTTGTTTTCCTCTCTTCATTTTTTCATATCTATTATATGTGGAGGGTGGCATAATTCTTAGTCCTTGCAAAGATTTGACACGTGATATTGCCACAAATGTCAGACCGCTTCTTTCAATGGGACCTATATCAATAGTAGTTTTCTCTAGTGTTAGCCCTTGTGACTTGTGTATGGTTAAAGCCCAAGCCAATCTCAATGGAATTTGTTTTGTGCTACCCCTATCAATTGTTGGAATTGGAACTCTCTGGGGATGACGATCATCAAAAGACATTCCAGAGTAACTATGAAAATCTACAAGTACATATGATGGCGGTAGAGGTGGTGTACTTCCAGGTCTATATTCAATACTTCAAATATATTTGAGTGCTCCATTGACAAGACCTGCTTCAATCCATAAGTTCGAAATTAGCATTAGGGTCAAACCACAATAGTGGTTTACAAATTTTATGAGGAAGGAAATTTATTTATTTTCCTTTCCCCAAACTCAATGGGTTTGGTCAAACTCAATGGTTCGGCCGAACCACATTATATGTTCGACTGAACCCCCAAACCCTAAACAAAAAAAAAATATTTTAAGGGGTTCGGTCGAACATGGGTTCGACCGAATCCCCTCAAATAAGACATAAAAAAAACATGAATTTGTCACTGTCATTTTCGCTTTTTACCAGTTGCTTTCCCTGTGCTTGTGTGTGCGGCGAACGACGAACATGATCTGCAAACGACAAACAAACTCGACTTCATCTCTCCGGCGAGCACAAACTCAACTTCATCTCTTCAAAGTTCATCAACCCAACTTGCATATCGAGCACCAGGTTTGTTAAATTCGAATTTCATAGAGTTCAAAATGCATTTGTTTGTTAAATTTTGAAACCCTAAATGCGAAAATTTTCAAATTTGTTGAATTGAAACTGCATTTGTTTGAAAGTTTCTAAAGCCTTTTCAACATACACTATTTTTATGATACATTTCTACTCTGTCAAAAAATTAACATGCCCTGTCTATGCTTCCACATTTTGCATACATTTCTACCAGGGCACCTCCAATTTATTTGAGACATTATATCAAACAGTTCATTAACAAATTTATTTGAGGCATTATATCAAACAATTCATGGTAATTTTTGATGGAGTGTGATAGAAATAGTGTTTCCATTGTATGCACCCTATATCAAACAATTCATTAACAAATTTATTTGAGGCATTATATCAAATAGTTCATAGTAATTTTTGATGGAGTATGATAGAAATAGTGTTTCCATTGTATGCACCCTATATCAAGCAGTTCATTAACAAATTTATTTGAGAGTATATCAAGCAGTTCATGATATAAAGTTTAGGGTGCATACAATGGAAACAGATAAATTCTTCATATTTGCCTTTTGAGTCTTATGACATTACTCCAAAAATGGTTGGTGAACTAAATGTATGAATCAGAAGAATAAATTTAGAGGAAAGAAAACTAGATTGTTTGAATAGATAATAATAAAATAGTTCTAATGGGATTAGAATGAATAGAAGGTATTATTAAATTTTTCTAGTATTAGGAAAATATAAAATATGTCCACTTTACTATATATATATTTAAAAACTATTCTTCATATATCCATGTTAAAATTATTAAAGACAAATTACATAAATCAATTTTAAATTTGGCTGAAATATGTGCTTTGACTAAGAGTGAATATTTAAAATATAGCTATCCTCTTTGCAAAATCCAATTTGATTTGAGATATTTATGGACAAAAAATATGGATGAGCATGAGGTAAGTAAGAAAGAATAACCTTAATTTATATCTTCCCTCATCAAATAATTTCATGTTTAAAGAGTTTCTTAAGGCATATCCAATTATGAAAAACTATTATATACTTGTTATAACTATATTAAAGTATATCATGAATAAATTGAAAGGATAAAGAGTAAATCACTAAAACACATACATAAATCATAGAAGTAAATTGATTAATATAAAATTCAAGTGGTTGGATAATTTTTTTTCCAAAGTGGAAAAGAGGTTAAGAAGAACCATCAAATAAATATAATATTTTAAATACTTTAAAAAGAAAATACATTTCTCCTACTCTAAATTGAAATGGTATTCCTTCTAAGATGATAATTGAAAAGAAAATAATCATTATGAAGATCAAAGTACCATTGATAAGTTTTTAAGAGGAAGTAAAATAAAATATTCAACAACAAAATAAAAAATGGATTAATGCTAAAGAAACAACTACAATAAGATACTATGTTATAAAATTCTCCTCTTATGAGTCTTCATTTCCTATAAATTGTGGCCTCCTTGTACAAATTAATATTGATCATCATAATTGAAACAAATTTAACATTTTGAAATGGTTAAAACATTATTATTGTTTTGTTGTATAAGTATAATTATTATTATGGGTTCATTCTCCTCCTACTCTTTAATAAGGTTCTATTTTACAAGCCTCATATAAATGTTAGGGTTCTAACTTCTAAAAATTGAACAGTGTCAACTTAATCTCATTAGACAATGCTCCCCTAGTATTAATGGGGCCAACTTTTTATCTATCAAACTCGGCTATGTTTACATTGAATAAGAATTTGATACCTTTATCCTGATACTTGAACTAAGATATCTTGGCTCTAATTTTAGTCATTTTATCTAAAAATTATTGGTGACATATCCATTAGTGTTTAGTTTTAATCATTTATTATTGCAATTAATTATTACAAGGAGATTCTTGAAGCTTGTATTCCATCCCCACCATTTTTATTCTAAATATTTGACATTTTCTTTCAACTTAAAGTCTAAATTTTATCCTTAATGCTATACATATTTTTCAAGGATAACACATATTCATTATATTTCACTAAATGTGTTCGGGCATAGAAGAAAAACCTTCAATATATCTTTAAGATAACTTTGATACCATCAAGATAATCCCACCTTTCATTGCATTAATATCAAGGTTAACTAACCCTTCCTCTTTACATGCTTTTCAATTAGAGTATCCTCTAGTAAAAATAGCAACATTAATAGTGTGGTTATCAAAGAGTGTCTAGGGATGCACACATCACTATTATTAATAAATTATAAGATTGTAAGAAATGTTTATGGAAGAAATAACTGTCTAATAGAGAATATAATGTATTAGTACATATCTAACTATTACATATTTTAAATAAAGCCCCTTTAAAATCTATCTTATTGCCATTTAATGAGTCAACTAGGTTCAAAATTATTTTCATCTTATTCCCCAAAAATTCATCACCTTTACAACAAAACTTGATTTCATCTAATTTATCTTATTTATTCTCAAATCATATTAAAATCACCAACTTAAACTCTAAGAAATATTTGGTAACTTATTTATTTTATCTTCATTTAGAAAGGGGTGTGAAGGGGATTTAGAACCTTTTAAAGTTTCTTTCAAAATAACTAGGAAGATTTTATTCATTGCCTTTCTTGTTGCTTTTAGGATTAATGTTATGAATTTTGTGCCTTCATTCTTAAAAATTCTTATATCAACTCATTTAGCATTTCCATGATCTTTTTATATGGGAAAGGTCAACATACAATGGGGTAGACACTTTCCATTTTTTTTATTCCTTAAGTAGGTCTTTCTAGGGAAACTTTTAGTCTTTTCGAACACCTTACAAAAATATGATAAATGTGTGATTATTTTTCTTTCCACTCTATAAATTTTTGATGTGCTTAGATATATAATTGAGATGATTCACTCATAATGTAATGATAAAAATTTAGTATATATGAAATATTTTAGAACTTATCAAACTACCATTCTACATAACTCTCATGGGAAATAAGAATATTATTTTTATTTTAACTAAAGAAATTGTGTGTACTCTATCTTGAAAATTACTAATTAATTTTGGATTATATACTTATAATTTAAAATAAGAGCATCTTTGTAACATGAAATAGATAGGTTAATTTTAATGAAATAAAATATGTTTTTATATTAAGAAAAATTTACAAATATGGAACTCATACATTGAGAAATTGACTAAGATGTAACTCGTATGAGAATTAAGATGCTTTCGAATAATTTATATACCTTCTTTCAATAATTAACATTAGAAATTAATACTTGGCTCATATTGTATACCCACCTCCCAATGGTCTTGGAATGGATGCATTTAGATGGAGAAGGATTTCAAAAGGCTCATGGTACTTGTGGACCCCTCAAAGGCATGATATATAACACATGAACTTTATTTATGAAATTTGGTATTTTGTTGTTGGCTTCTAGTATGAATGTTATCTAAGGTGGAATTATTAGTTGAGACTCTCAATCTTCCATTGTTGGTTTCTAGTGCACGATTATACAATATGCTTGCCAAACCGTATTAATTTCTAATGTTAATTATTCAAAGAAGGTTTTGTTTCATAAGAAGAGACCTATGTTCACATAATCCAAGGAATGTTATTATCCACAATGCATGACACTTCTTCACATCTCTACCAAGTTCTAAACAGATACAAATATGCCATTTCCATGGAGGAGATTGATGATTTAAAAAGAAAATATCATGCCATTTCTTTCTTGAGAAGTCATGTTTGCATTCATGATTTGCAACTTCCATCTTCATCCAAAAAGAAATTTTGTTATCATTATGTGCTTGATATTAACAAATCAAAACCTTCATTTGAGCATGATCGCCAATACAAAGGTAAACGAGTGGAAACAAAATAAAGCTCGGTTAATGGCTTTCAGCATGTTCGTGGAAAATCTGCATCTTTTTGAAAGTGGCTTCCTAGCTTATTAGTCTTATGTTTAGTAAGGTTTTGTAATCTCCACTGTGTTATGTATTCGGGTCACGGGTATATCTAGTATGATGTCTTCTTTTGGGTATTTTAGGTGCATATGAGAATGTGCATATGTATTGATGTATTCAACCAATGTGCTTTTGTAACATTGTAATCAGACAATTGGTCATTTGTACTAGGACCTCACTAGTCTTTTTGATATTTTGTAAAATTTGTTAGTCGGACTGCAACTAGGGGTTTTCTTGCTAGTTCTTTCCTGCCAGTATGTCCGCTTGAACCAGCTATATGTAAAATATTATATATAAATAAAATTATAAGTGGTCTCCCAATTTTTCTTAAAAAAAAGGTTCTTGTAAATGTCCACATCTTTTTCCTTGACAGAGTTGCTATTTCTTAAAAGATTTCTTATGGTTTTTCATAATGTTGGTCAATACTTTACTGTAAATATTCTATAGTCATGCTCTTAAATGTCATACGAATATGTCATAAGAGGGTTTCATCTTATAAAGCTATAATAATATTATATGCATTTAGAACATCTTAGACACCTCCCTTGAAGCATTCAACAAATGACAAATAACTACCAACACAAAGTGAGATGCCTCATTTCCTAATATGAGGACAAAATAATAAATCAAAATATTAGGATGCAAGGTTGGCCCACCTTTCCCAATACTTGGCTAAGTTTATCATCTATTGAGGAGTGGATCCCAACAACAATTGTGCTTAGTGCTTACTACTAATCCAAGGAATACCTATTCATTTTTTCTTTATTGTATGCCTAATGACTCCTCATCTCAAGGTAAATTGTGGGAATGGATTTTTATGCCCTCCCTATGACTAAGAAATGGCTGCAAGGAGGGTGAGATATGATATGGTGGAAAAAAAAGATACAAGTTGGTTTAGTTCTCATAAACTCTCTAAAAATAATTGAATTCCTACATCCTAACTACTAGAAGAAATACCATGAGGGTTTAGATCCCGACAAAATATTTTTTATCATGATCACTAGTTCATGGACCAACTAAAGAGATGGTGAACTTCAGGAAACTAGTTAATGATGATGGAATTAAAACTTAGTTATTTCTCTTTCCATTGTCCCCTCTCCACAAAACACCCTTATTTAAGTAGATTCTATTAAACCTATCTCACATATCACCTCCCAATTCTTTAAACTTTTCAAACTTCTTATTCCTCATGCCTAATAATCTATCCTTCAAGCTCAACACTTCCCACCTCAATCAAATTGATCACCTTGCTTTCCTAATATCCCTTTGGTTGATGTTCCTAGACCTCATCAAAATGGTAAGTGGATACAATTGTGGAATGATGTGATTAAATCTATTGCACTACCTTACTATGATCTTACACAATAAGAATGCTAATTTAGAAAGAGAGATCTAGAATGGAAAAAAAATATGGATCCAAATAGAAAAAAAAGAAACTGTTTGGCTTTAAGCACTTACTAATAACTTTCTACTATTAGGTAGTTTATGCAGTTAGAAATAAAACTTGAAGATTTGAACTTAATTGTGGTAGAGGATCTCAATTAAGAGATAGACTACATTGGATGAAAGGATATAAGGGATACAAATTATTTTTTAGTTATCTCAAACATATTTACATTCTCGAGAGTGGATAATATCTATCGTTGATCAAGAGAGGTAGTTCCATGACAACTCTAATGATATTAAATCCGTTTTCCTCCAACATTACAAATAATTTTTAATTGATCTAGTTGAAGGAGATCCACGTCAAGATATAGTGAAAAATTATGGGCATAACAATTATATATTTTTTAACATATATAAAATTTATGGTTGGATTAGTGAGATATTTATAACAAGTATACAATATGAAGTCAAACTTTATTACATTTTATTCTTAATAAATTAGCTTTAACGATTCAATTTATAGCTTTATACAATCTATAAGTTTAAATGATGGTATCTAAACTTTATACATATAAAATATGATAAATGTCATTATTTGCTTTCCAATCTATAATTTTTGATGTTCTTGGCTATATAATTTGAGATGATTCACTCATATTGTAATGATAAAATTCATCCTCATATGGAGGGATTTTATATTATCTTCATTAAAAATTCATCCCTTTATGAGATTCTTATGGAATATTGATATTCTAGTGTGAATTCTTAATTTTAGACATATCTTAACTAGATAAATTTAGGTTCAATGAAGGGAAATGAAACTTTTTTTTCACTTACATAATCCTATTTTGAAGTTCATTGATGTTAACAACTATTAGATAAAATATTTTTATCCCAATTATTTCAAATAATTTTATACTAATCTTTAATATTCTTATTCTTTCTTTCATTGTTTCATTTAAAATTTAGACCATTTAAGGATGCTATTATATTTATAGATTATAGTTGTCTTCCAATTCTTTTTAAATTGTTAATGGTATGAAAATATTATTGATGAGTGGGTGAATTATTACAACTATTTTTAGGAGTTGTATTCCTTTATCTAGATATATATTATTTACAAAGTCTCGATTGCTCTTTTAGGTGTCTTGTATATATATATATATATATATATATATATATATATATATATATATATATATATATATATATATATATATATATATATATATATATATATATAAAACATGGAAAATACAGATCATGTTCCACCTGCACCAGATTCTTTGTTTGCAAATACTAGTAATGAGATTAAAAGATTGAGAGATTCATTAGCACAGGGTGCAAACCCGGGGATATATAGTGAACCATGCATGTTAATATTGCATAGTCTAGAAAAACTAAAAGATGAACTTGAGAGGAATAGTGCATATTCCTCAGATAGAGTGACTACTATTCTTTCCTGCATACGGGAAGAAGTACATGGTGACATTCCCCTTAAACAAATACAGGATAGTGTCACCAAAGAAATGATAAAAACCACTTGTTTTCCATTTTATCAAAATATGCGTAAGGTTAGGGGATACCAGGTCACTAGATGTGTCGATCATGCTATGGCCTCATTGATCTACCCATGATTTCTCACAGCACATGGTCTATACCGAAACAATGAATAGATTCCATTGTGTTTTGTTCAGCAGTTGTATGCTGAGGTCCATTTGGGCCTCAAATTTAACTACCTGGACGTTCCACCATATGCTGGTCAGGGGCGTGGCAGGATTGCTGATAGGCCCACCTATCATCGAGCAGATAGACCACCCCTAGTGTTTAGGGTATTGGTTGGTGAGAGGTCTCCTACTCTCACCCTAGCTCTAGCCCCCATAGCAGATGAGGTTGTCATTGCTTCCCAAAAGGAAGCAATTGACACTGTAGGTGACATTGCGGCTGCCACCACTAGGATATCTGATGATCGTGTAGGTTAGTATTTGATGTCCAAACATTCCTGATCCACGCCATTTTTAGCACAGTGGACCACCATGGATCCTTTTACAGTGGCCGACATCCCTACTCCTACACAGCTTGATGCACTTACAGGAGATATGTCACACATGACTCTGCATTGTTTGGTTGAGGACCTATTGGAGGCATATGCCAACATTGCATCAGACAATGAGATCGATATAGAGCATGTTAGAGATCATTTGAGATGTAGAGGTCGTTCAGTTCTAGGATCCCATCACTCTCAGCCGAGCACTAGTGTGCTTCAAGATCCACCTACAGTTCATTCGGCAGCTGCATAGACTATGGGTTTTACTGATATGTTGATTGGTTCTGGTTCATCATCGCCGATGCCATCTCACCTTCATAGTCCTCTACATTCATCAATTTTGGCACGACATGGGATAGATCGGATGGATGCAGATGTTGATTCGTCGCTTGACCGTTTGGTGGATATGGTGGAGGCGACTATTTCAGAGGACTTAGGTCATCCGATATTAGATGATATTCATGTATGTGTGCGTAGAACATTCTTTTCATTATTTTAAATTTTTTTTACTAGATGTTCATGTAAAGTTGATCTATATATATGTATATATAATTAATTCACGAGTGGACATACCTCCATCCTCCTAGCCAGACCATATAGGTAATGCATGATCCGTGTGACTCGTGGATGAATCTGCTTCCACCTAGTGGACATGTGAGTTTTCATTTTATCGCGTGTGTAATGCAATATTTGTATACATCGCATAGATCTAGATTGATATTTAAAATACAAGTTCATTTAAAAATAACTTTCATAAGGAATTTTATTTAATATAAATTATATGTATTTAACACATCGTACAAAATTTTATTTGCCGGGGCTCGGCATCCATCAGGGATGGGACCATTCTCATTCGGATGGCCATTAGAGCTAAGATGGGCATTCCATATGGAAGCCGTACACTAGATTTTGATCTTCACTACATGCATTTTCTTACACATGATGATCTTTAGTGTTGGATTTACGATGATCCTCTAACTTACATTTGTATATGATATACATACATTTGTATTTGTTGATCTTTGATGATAAGCATTTGATGATCTTTAATTTACATTTTTGCTAATGTATTATGTACATATATTTTCTTATATGATATATACGTTGCCTCTTTGCTTATAATATGTGTTATGTTTATATATATTGAATCCTTACATGTATGTACATGTGTGTTTGCTTATAGTTTAAACATGTTTACACTTAATATATGTATGCGATTGCTTTAAATATTCAATACATACATGTTTTATTTTTTTATGACCTCTTACAACTTACATTTCCTTATATTCAATATACATTTGATCTCTAGTACAATTTTAGGGAAAATCAATGCCATTTTATAATTAAGTTCATTCATGTTGATCATAATAAATATTTTTTTAAAAATGACTTAAGCAAGATGAACCATTGAGTTGAGAACAAGATATAATCTTTTTGACAAGTAACTTGAAATTCAATTCAAATTATATCGAGCTATTATACGTTTTTTACAAGTAACTTGAAATTCAATTCAAATATTTAATTAAGAAAATTTAATTCAAATTATACCTCTATTATACATTTTTGACAAGTAACTTGAAATTCAATTCAAATATAATTAAGAAAATTCAATTCAAATTATACCTCTAATATGCATTTTTGACACTTTAACAAAATTCTAAAATTACTAGATATGTTGTGCATACCTATGAATTAAATAACAACAAACTCCAGAATGAAATAACTTGTTTGTTTACTACTTGATTCATTTAAACTAGGATCTAGTTATTCCATGTACACTAGAATAATTTTTTCCCATCTTGGATATGCATATAAATAGAAGCTTATTTTTCATTATTCTGGATATCAAATTGCAAGATTAATTGTCATTTATATCACTTGGAGCGCAGATTTTGGAGAAGAAGTTTTTGCACATTTATCAAGGAGGCAAATATTGGAGCTCGACAACTTTTCATTTTTATCAATCAAGGAAAAATTTGGAGGATAATTTAATTAAGTTGGTAGAGGACTTGTTTGAGTCATCTTTAAGTTGAAGAAGAAAATGGGACAACAAATAAAAAAGAAAAATGTGTCTCAACGAAATTTTTCAAAAGAAGAACAAAAGAGGCGTGAACAAAACTTGTAAAATTATCATAGAAAGAAACAAGGTACATACTTGTTTCTCTCTCTCTCTCTCTCTCAAGTTTGTGTTTAGGACTTTACTTTAAAAACATGAGTATTCATTTGATGGGATGGAATCATAATTTTTCATTACTCCACCCAATAATTTAGTTAGTACACCTAAACATAAATTTTGTATGTGCATACATTTGCATTAGCTCTTATTGAGTAAATATTTGTGTGACCATTTTCTGACACAGCCACCCCAACTTAAAATGTACTCTTGAAACTAAAATGTTGTGCATTAAATCCCTTTTCCCTAAACCTTACACTTATCTATCTTTTTATAGCCACCTTTGTTTAATGTTTTTGTCATCACATTATCATTGTTAGTGTGCATCTACACAATTTTCTCTTTACTTTTGTTCTTGAAGAAAATGATAGAGTGCTTACTTCAATACATGCTTAGTTCTCAATGAAACCTTAAATTTTGTGTCCTCATTATGCCACTTTTGATTTTCATAATTTTTTCAACCACATTAATTATTTTATGGCTTTGCAAATTCCTATATATTCTAACTTTGCACTTTGAAAGAAACCATTATTTCTTCTTAATTATTCATGAAACTACACCTTCATGTACAATGAAGTAGCATTCTAATGCTGATATTTGGTGATCAATATCCCTTATCCAATCTACATTGCAACATCTAATTAGCTTAAGATTTTTCTAAACTCCCATTGAATTTAATCTAATGATCAATAGTTCCTTAAAAATATTTTTAAATTTTTTTAATAAATGCCCAATTCTAAGCTCTAGAATTATTTGAAAATTAGAACTCAAATTATACTTAAAGCCAATGCAATGTCAGGTTTTCTAGAGACTAACACATGATGTATACATCAAAACTCAAGTTATATGGTGCCAAGGAATAATAGTTATATATGATAGATTATTCTTTAAATTATGTCTTAACACACATTTGTTTTGAAGGTTTCTAACCATGTCATTGCACTTGAATGACTATAAATACTTTTAAATTTCCTCAAGTCATCTTGGTCATGCAAGTTGCAATGTTTATATGATCCTTGACTCCAATTCCTTAAGCCAATTCTTTTTGTTTCAATATTTGTGTTTTGTGTCTTTGGTCTTTTATTTTCATCACTTCAATGTTCTCAAATTATTTTTATGTTTTATGCTCTAGGGATTCCTCAAGCTGGAGTCAAGCCAAATCTAGATATTAGATCAAACGAATCCGTTGAAGAACACATGAACCTTGAAGTTAGGGAGGAGACCCAAGTTCAAACAATGCTTGTTGGAGAGGGGTCAAAATCACTTCCTTCTACTGGTATGGATGAGTATATAAAACTAGCACAAACTTCTCTCACTTATAGCATCATGTTTTATCAGTTTGTTTGCTTGCATACATAAGCTTCATATATATCATCTCTCTCACTTTTGTTTGCAAAATATTTTTTGTGACATGTAGGAAGGGCTCAACAAGCAGGAAGTTTTCATGCTCAGGTTGGAACAAATCTGAACATTGGATCAAATGAATCCGCTCAAGAATGTGATTCTTGAAGATAGGGGAGGCACAAGGAGTTCCAAACAATGCATGTTGGAGGAGGGCCGGGATCACTTCCTCCTTGGTATGGATAGGCATATAAAACTAGGTGAGGAAGGTGAGGAAACAAATTTCTCATAGGAAATTTAGATCATTTACTTGAAATGGATATGGAGAAACTAAAATATTATGCCAACCAGCCTTATAATAAGAGAAAGAGGTCAATGACTAAATCTATAAATGGAATGATCAATCATCTTGATACACTTGAAAAACCCAATTGTTATCGCGTTTACTTCTTCGTGATGAGCTCAAAGAGTCATTACAATTGTTGGGTGTCCATTCATCATCAAATAAGAAGAAACACATGGGATTACAAAGGGATATTGTTCAAAATGTTAAAAAGGGTTTAGATTCCATTGGGAAAGGATCTCGAACTATGGATAAGGCCACTACAAGAAGGGTGATGTTGACATCTATTGTACATCAAGATATAGCAAGAAAAAGAAAAATGTCTGCACTTTCAACTGAAATTGGTTATAGTAGAACCACATTGATAAAATATGAGAAAAAAAGAAAGTTTTTGGATGATAGTTTAGAAGGAAGTTGGGAAATTATGTGTAGAGCTCCCCATTCTAACATGATTGAAGATGTTGTTAGGAACTTGGTCTCAGGTTTTTAGCATGATCAGACTCGTCCATCATCAAATACTAGAGATGTTATGAGACACAGGATTGGACCTAGTATTTATGAAAATCATATCAAACATTGGCTAGACATAACACAATTTGAGATGTATGTGAACTTTTGTAATGCATATCCTCATATAAAGATTGGGAAAACAATGTTTCAAAGGTTAAAGCCATATTATGTGAAGATAAACAAGTTTTTTGAAACTTGTTGTCGTTATCATATTGAATTTGATCTCTACTATCAGGTGTTTTGAAAGATGAGAGAAGAAAGATGTAGGTTTCAAAATGCACCTCCTAAACAGGAAAGTTTGTTCATAAAGTCTATATTATGTGATCATGAAAATGGACCTCAAATAAATTGCATAAAAGGAATTTGTGAGACATGTGGAAATTTGGCTAAATTTCCTTCAAGAATTGAGGATACTGACCTAACAAAGACAGTAAATTGCAAGAGGTAAGTATTATTTTTAGAGAGTTTATTTATTTCAATTTCTCATAGATCAAGTTATTTGGATTCTCTTTGATGTAATGTTTCATTGATCAAGTGTGGTTTATTAGTTATTCACATATTTTACTGACACAGGTACAAGTATGTAAAGTTGCAAACAAATTTTTGGAAAGAATCCACAAGGTTGATCTATGTAGAAGAGGAGATTCCCATTGGAAAATTTATGGAAGATTTTCAAAAATTGATACGACCATACATACATCATTCCTTTTTTGCTAAGTGGAAATCACAACAATTCCAAACATTGAGAGATACTTTCCCGCGTGGAACAGTTCTATCAGTAGTTGACTTTGCAAAAAATTACTCCTTTGTACATCAAAAGGAGATTCAATCAGAGTATTACTTTTCAAAGCAGATCACTATTATGGTTCATGTGTGTTATCGACATGCACAATCATAATTGGATGGTGTTGAGAGTACAGATGAAGAACGAGCCATTAAGAAAAGAATGTCACTTTTATATTAGTGATGATAAAGAGCATGACACACTTTTTGTCCAACATTGTTTTACAATATTTTTTGAGAATTTGAGAGGTAGGGGTGTCAAATTTGAAAATCATTTTGTATGGTAAGATGGATGTGCGGCACAATTCAAATCTTCACGACCATTCTATGCACTTTGTAGATATCATAAAATCTATAAAATACCACATGTTTGGAGTTTTTTTGAGAGTGGGCATGGAAAGGGTGAGCATGATGGAGCAGGAGCTTGCATCAAACGAGCTTTAAGAAAGCATCAAATGAGTTATCCAGAAGATCATCTAGACAATGCACATGATGTTGTTGAATGGTGCAAGAAACACTTTGCATCAAATGTGGTCAGCACATCTTCAATAACAAACCAACACATTCCACATAGAGTGTTTTGGGAATGCTCGGTATGTATAAATTACATTAAATCAAAAATTTGAATTTATTAAAATTTAATATATATATATATACATATTTTTCCTAATTTTTGTTGCACATATGTATCTAGGTGTGGATACAGATTGGTGCATGGATGCAGAGGGTAGAAAAAGAAAGATATTTTTCATTGTGTTAGGAGTTCAGATAGTCGCAATGGATGGATATTAGACACAAGGGATTACTCTTGTTTTTGCACTGAGTGCATTGAGGGAAACTCTGATTATGCATGCAACAATCAAGAACTTGGATATGTTGGTAAATGGGATATGGTGCCACTAGTTGTTTCAGAAACATATGATGAAAACAAGGAAGAAAGATTTGAAGACATTCCTTTGATTTCAATTGATTATGACCATATTTCAGGATTGGTTAGAAAAGGTACATATGTAAGTTTTCAATAATTTAAATATTATATATATCTAGTTAATGATCTTTAGAGACATTTTAATTATTTTAGATTTTTTTTATTGTAGAAATTTGACATAGGAGATGTTTTTGCAGTCATGTAGAGGCTTAGAAACATCAAAAGGTGTTAGCTATTATTTATTGCATTACACAGAAGAGAGGAATAAGCTAACACAACATGAAACAAGTGATGGAATGTTATTTCCCACAGGTGAGTTTGAATTTAAAATTATATATATATACATTGTGTACATGTGTATATTACATTAAATATATATTGTACAAACCTTTAGCATGAAAATGTTGCACACATTCCGTAAGTCTTATGTAGGTTCATGTTGCATATGAGTTACATTTGTAGTCTTGAGGGACATATCTAAAACAAGTCAAAGTTGTTCAGCATGAGATTTATTTTTTTGACTATCAACCTGATAACAAGGTATATCAATATAGTCACTTAATAATTGCTACCACTCTACATCTTCATGCAGTTCCACATGCACGTGGATGAAGAAAATGGAGACTAGATAGTTATGATCATCAAAAAATTCTACATTTTATTGAAGAGAGGGTTGAACTAGAATCTTTGACTTAGATTATATCCATGGTTTTCAAGTTCACTTGTAACCCTATACATGTTCAAATGAGAAATTATAGTAACTTGTACATAGTTGTAAATCATTTTGTGTAAATTACAATTATATGTACATATTTGTTCCATGGAAAATTCTTAAGTTCAAGAATCTTTGATAGCATCATCTCTCACCTTTTTTGGTTGCATGTAAACCCATATATATGCTTTCAATCCTTATTTTAAATGTAGTGAAGTTTTTTAAAATTATTTTTCCTAAATTACAATTATATACAACTTATATTTATTTCATCAAATTCTTAAGTTCAAGAATCTTATATACACTTATATACAACTTATATAATTTGTTCCATCAAATTGTTCCATGGGAAATTATGTAATTTTTAAAATTAAGTATTATATAATTATAAAATTATTATACACATATATAAAATATAAATCAATGC
>VDFB02000008.1:5515764-5650283 GCA_007258455.2 Sequoia sempervirens | reverse complement strand
TTAACCCTTCAACCATAGGACCCCCTAACCTTTATCTCTCTCCCACTCCCCCCCTTCTCTCTCTCAAGTCTCTCCCTCCTACCCCCTCTCCCTCTCTCCCCTCTCCCTTAACCCTTAAACCCTTATACCCCCTACCCTTTATCTCTCCCTCCCCCTCTCTCTCTCTCAAGTATCTCCCTCCTACCCCCACTCTCCCTTTCTCTCCCACTCCCTCCATATCTCTCTCTCAAGTCATAATTTTAAAATAATATAATTTATATTTATATTAATATTAAAAAAAAAATTTAATAGAGGGGGTTCGACCGAGCATCTTTAGAATGTTTGACCGAATCCCATTAAAATCTTTTTTTTTTATTGTATGTTAAATGGGTTCAGTCGAACAATGGTTCGGTTGAACCCACATTCGACAGAACATTATTTTTTTGTTCGATCGAACCCACTTATTTTGACCCACATCCTCTCAGGCACCAAAATTGCTCAAAATTTTGCACTTCGAAGCTCGATTTGAGAATGAAAATGGAGGAGATCTCAAAAACCCAATTGGTATTAGGTTTCCCTCAAAACAAGCTATCCAACAAATATAATTTTAATATGTTTTGATTATATTATCTATTTTTTTTTAAGTTTTATTAAATATAGGTTTTTCACCGAAAACAAAACTCTCTGTTCTGCACATGTGGAAAAATAAAAGATTATCAATTTTTTTTTTTAAAAATATGAGTGCACCAGATATTGGAGTCCTTGATCCAACAAAAAAAAGAAGAATTTCGATACATACAGAAAAGTTATGCGTTATCGACCGTTATGTCTGAATTGTAATTGATTTAACTTTGAAACTTGATTAAAGAAAAAATATTCAATAAAAAATTATCTAACCAAGTGGAAGCACTAGATATCGGAGTTACAAATCTAAATTCAAAAGAATTGGAATTTTATCTTTCAAGGAAAAAAAGTTATGTGTTATACGGTGTGCGTCACTTTTTAAAAATGTTGTTTTTTGAAAAAAACAAATTTTCGTGGGAGATGGAAAAAGAAGTGCAATCTAATTCCAAAATTTTTGAAAA
Organism: Sequoia sempervirens; assembly: GCA_007258455.2. Taxonomy (NCBI): domain Eukaryota; kingdom Viridiplantae; phylum Streptophyta; class Pinopsida; order Cupressales; family Cupressaceae; genus Sequoia; species Sequoia sempervirens. The sequence goes on along the minus strand of VDFB02000008.1, from coordinate 5,649,219 downwards.
ACATATTTTTAGAATCTACAAACAAAATGTGACAAGACTCTAGTTTGCTCATCTTCAAATTCCTCATGGTTTAACCACTATAGGTGCTCGAATGTGAAGATTTAGTTAAAAAAAAAAAAACCAGTGTCCAGTTTGGCCAAAAATTGTAAACCACTATTGTGGGATCACCCATTACCCTTGCATTTTTGCTGATTAATAGTTCCATGTTGATCTCATCACTTCCATCTCCATCTATAGAACTATGTGTTGTTTTAACAACAATGCTTCGTGTAATGGGGTTTGATAATGATAATAGCTTTCTCTTCTTATGATTGTGCACATTATCATTTGTTGAAAATAAATGAACACTAATTTTGAACTTGTCATTTTTTGTAGTACTCATGTTTGTATTGGATCTTGACATAAGTAACATCCAATCATTTATTGTAGGGTTCCCATCCCTTATGTTTGATAGAAGAACACAAAATCTTTCTTGCTCATTACTTTGTCCATCCTATCTGAAAATATGACTTAAAGTAACTACAGTTTTGAATTCTTCCTAGAGCAGCTTTGCATGCCTTATGCTTTCGTATGCTAGTCTATCATTGATAGGAGGTAATTGTGCCAAATCTCCAACCAATATCATAGATATTCTTGAAAAAATGTTATAATATATGTATATTAAAAAATATTTACTTTGAAATTAGTATTCTAATAGTAAGGAACCAAGTATATTACAATGTAGATCTCTTATTCTAAGAAATTTAAATACTAAACATACCTCCAAAAATTTTATGGCTATTTTCTAGAAATTCTTGTCAAACAAGAGTCTATGTTTTCGAGTAACCTCTCTCCCAGGAAGTTCATTTCATCTATCAATATATATTTTATGTGAGACATTTCCTCTTGGAAACTTGCAAGTCTCGTGCCTTGTAGCTCACTAAATTATTTTATTGGTATTCTCAACTTAGAATGAATCGTCGATGCTCCAATGTTGAATGCTACAACTCCTGTCGGTGCAAGTAGAAGCAGAGGAGAGCATTGTGGAGAGGTTGCATTTTGTAATGCTTGACTGATTGCACCAATTAAATACGACTTGCCTATTCCTGTTGTGCCTTGGATTATCATATATAAGGGTGATGCATCTTGACATGTATGATAGTGGGAGATTATGATGTTAACTACTTTATTTTGTTTGTCACTGAGGTTTCCATAGTTCACACATTGTGGTATCTCATCATGAATAAGAAAAAATGTTATTTCTCATCAAGTTAATGAAATTTACAGCTTCATTTGTGTATTGTTCATTTTGAAATTCTTGAGACCAATCTATTTGTCGATCTATATCTCTTCTTCCCAACATATCTATCTCTGAAACTTGCATAATCTGTCCACGATGAAGTCTAGAGAAAATCTCCCATTCGTTCTCTGTAGTAGTACCTTGGGCATTATCGTTGTCTTCAGATTCTAAATCAGTCTCATTTTTAGTATTTTTAGTATCTCCTCTTCTTTCTAGGTGTCATTGATTATATCTAAAGTTATCCCATGTGGTAACTATAGATTCATCATTATTACCAATATATGTGTGAATGTCACAAAAGGGTTTGTAAAGCAATAACTCTGAAGAGCAAAAAACAATCCATTTTTGTGAGTGACGTGTAGGAATTGATTGAAATCTTGGAAAGACTCTTACAATAGCTACTATTTTTCTTGGACTCCATTTATTGTCACCTCTCCTTTTTTTTTATATATCCATGATTTCGCAACGTCAAGAAGGCACAAAGCTTCCATAAATTAGGGCCTATTCCTATAAGCATGTATGAAAGATATGGTTTGCTCCTCATTCTCTTCATGAACATTTAAGTCTACACATTTGAATACTTCCTTTGAAACATTTAAGTTGACAAATACTCTACCACTCTATACCAATGGAAGTTCTAGTAGCATATGACTTGTTCCTTGGACTCCAATATCTCTTTCTATTAGTGTTTCAACGAGAAGTTGTCTATAAACTTTTGACGCTAAATAATTAGGATTTTCTATGTTTGCTAGTTGAAACAACATCTGATGGTATGTCTCTGAACTTCTTTTAGCTTTGGCTGCATACTTTACGATATACTTAATTATGACATGTTTCGACATAACAGGTTGCCAATCAATATTTGCTCTCCACAGTTGGAGTATGTAACGGTTTTATGAATTAACTCTATCATCATTTTTGAATGCCTCAAATTTTATCTCACCAATTTCTAAATCTCTATTTATTTTAGATCCTTCTTAATTCAATGGCCATGGTGCATTATACCTATACGTCATTAACATATTTTCTTGGTAAATAAAATGATATATTGAAGGAGAACAATATTTATATTTGAAATAAATAAAATTGGTTAGGAAGCATTTACCTAGATAAACCAATTTCCCTTTCTTTTTTGCGTAGACATGCACCTTCTTTGCACATTGTGTCTTTGTACGGTATTTAGAATCTCGTCATAGTCATCGTTGAAAAAGGTTTCTTTCAGTTGTCTGGTTTTTTACAAACATGGGTGCAAATTGAAATTTTGATATGCCTAGAACATAAATTTAGATTTGTCAATATCATATTTGTTCTATTTTTAAAGTAACTATATTAAAGAAAAGGTTTAATTTGTTAACTCACTATAATCATACCTGTATGTTCCGAAGGTGTGTATCCTGTTGAGGGTTGCATGCATGAACTAAATCATGGAGATATGATGCAACATAGTACAATTGATCTGAATTATTCCAATCTACAGTTTCCATATTTGGTGCTCCATTTAACCATATAAAACCATGCACATGTGCGGATCCCCTATGCTGCCATTCGTATTCACACCAATAGTCTTTAACATTCATATTGTTCTCAAGTATCTCTTTTTTAAAAATTGAGTTTCGTAAATGCATATATTGTGCAACAATGTGTGGGTAGTCAATGATAGTTTGTTTCCGCCAAAGTTGTGCTTCTTGTGGAGTGCTTGGTGGTGTTCTAGGCATCAATGCGTGCAAATTTGGTTCCAAATCTGCACCAATAATCTTTAACATTCATACCATTCTCGAGTATCTCTTTTCTAAAAATTGAGTTTCGTAAATGCATATATTGTGCAACAATGCGTGGGTAGTCAATGACATTTTGTTTCCACCAAAGTTGTGCTTCTCGTGGAGTGCTTGGTGGTGTTCTAGGAATCAATGTGTGAAAATATTGTTAGCATTCCAATTTGATGAAGCATGTCTGTTAATTCTACTCAAAACTTTGCCCAATATGATCTTGTTCCCCTTAAATTGGTTCCAAATCGCATCAATTTGTCTGTTAGATGGGAGTGTGGTGTGTTCTCCATATGTTCATGAAACTGTTGTATTGTGATTGGCATTTCGTGCAGACTTCTTTTAACACAAACTGTTGTGTTATTTTTTGCTGGATGTCTCATAATCATATTCATCATATAATAATGAAACCTTGGATGCTTTCCAAATCTATTATCTCTATATCATAGTAGGTGCTTGAAAAATTCATGAAGATGTACTCTCCTTAGTCGTGGTTCCAACCGATCACATTTACCATTGGGAAACAAAGAGGGAAATGTCATGTCAAATGAACCTGGCATGGTATATTCATTTATGGGAGACACACCAATGGTAGGCCAATACATCATCATTGTTGGGTCTACATTAGGATTTCTGACCCTTGCACGAATCAACTCCATTTCCCTCTAAGCATTTGGTGGTTTGGATGCCATTGATGTTGTGTGCTCTATTATGTTTCTCTCATTTATCTCCACCAAGGGGCCCACAAAAACAATATCATTTTTGTCTTAATCAAACTCCATATGCACTATTCGCAACTCATTGAAAATGTTATGATATGAATTTGGTGATATATTGTCAAGAGCATTTTCATCAATAATGACATCAGAGTAAATCTTGTCATGAATATTTTTTATCGTAGGGTAGTGTATACACGAGCTCTATTTACTATGAAATTATAGTTTGTTCCATGTTGATCCTTTCTACGTACTACAATCACTGGAAGATCTTTAACTAAATGTGGCAATTTTTTTGCCACACTTTCTATGTTATGTGGAAAACTTATTGTGTTCCCTCTATATTTCAACTGACCACCAGTTGCATGTGTCACCTACAAAATTGGGCTCACACGTGTGATGAGCATTTCTTCCACTTGAGTTAGATTTGCCAATTCTACCAGTTGGGCCTCAGGATCCATATTGTTTTCAACTGAGAATCCATGGTTTCCTTTTTCTTGTCTGCATCTATTACAAACAAGACCTTGGGGACTACGAGAGATGCTAATTCCAATGTAACATTCTTGACAAATATAACACATCGCTGGTGATGCCAACCTATCTAATTTATTATGAAACAACATTTAAAATTTCATGAAATCTATTTTTAGTAATCCATTGGCATCTAGGAATTCATGTGGAAATGATTCAGGAGTTGATCACATTGCATGTTGATTTACATTTTCTAGTGTTTCTGTAACATGTTCTACTAACCTAGAAGCTTCCTCTTCTATGTTCCTTTCAAAATCTACTGTGTATAGTCATTTCAATATTGTCCTGATGTCTAATTTGTTTTGTTTCCCCTAGTTCGAGATTGTTTTGTACTTGTCTCTCATTATCTAGAGGACATACCTCAACATCCTTTTGTTCTCTTCTTAGTTGTTGTGAATGTACCTCCTCAGATGTGCGTTGGTGTGTATTTCTATTTGTGTGTCTATGTTGTGGGTTGTCCATGTCCCATCTTTGAGAATTTTAGTGATGCTCAAGCGTTTGGTGGCCTATATTTCTATTAACATTACCCTCTACTATTGTCTCACTTTCTAACTGTTCAATAGTGACCTCTAATCTATGTTTACCATATTGTTCTTTGTCAACTTTGTTCCTTTGGCCTCTGTACACATCTGCTTGAGCATCTACCAATTGTTGCATACGACATCTATGATATGCTTGTCTTTGATATTCTCTATTGTATTCTTTTCTTTGCTCCTCTTTCTTGAAGAAGTGTTTCCTCAGTCAAACCATAGCTATTATATAAAATGCATAGAGAACTTAAATAAATACAAAATATTTTTTTATATTATCCTCATAAAGATAAAATTTCAAAAATAAATAGAGTGTGCAGTAAATATTAATGTACAAAATCAATTAATAGTATAAAAAAATAACTCAAAAATAGAACTTCTGAAAATAGCAAAGACATAAATACTTAAAAAATGTGTTCTCATATTATAAATGCTGAAAGCAAAGTTTGATAAGAAAAGGTGTGAGCTTGTGTATTCATCATTTATGTAATATCAAAATAAATACGACAATGATAAGTGAAGGAAATATTTAATATCCTGAATTATGCTATTAGACTAATTTTATGTTTTGTCAAGATGACAAATCAACGCTAATGTATACCTCATGAAATATTCTATGTATTGAGCTTTTCATACAAATTTGTACAACTTCCAATCCACTATTTCATGTCTTTTTGATGTCCCACATATTTTTATTTTGATAAAAACAAAATTTTATTTATATTTTAATAAATACAAAACTGTTTGTTACATATTACAATTTTTTTTGTTGCATAGTACTATGACTATTTCTTGGATTACATTTGGTTGAGATATCTTTGAAACCCCTGTATGAGTAAATCAGAGTCACCCTATTTGTATTGTTCATCATAAAATATCTCCCTAACAAGGCCCCCAAATGCAACAAGTATGACAGTTGTGGTGTACCATGTTTCAACTGTTTCTTGAATTGAAGTAATGTCTCTACCTTGAACTGCACATAGACGGGAGGTTATGAATTTAAGCCTGTCTATGAGTTCCTTGCGTTGATTCATAAGATCTCTTCCCAGTCATTGGACTTCTATATCGTTGAAGTCATTTGAATCAATGCTTGAAAATGCAGTACTTGTAACTGAGTTGTCCTCAAAATTGGTATCCAAAATGTCAATGATTTCTACTTCTTCTATATGATTTTCCATGACTGGAATCTCAATCATTTCTATTTCTTCAATATGATTTTCCATGACCTAAAATAAATAATAGAAGGATTGTTAGTACTAATCTTTATTATTATGTTTCTAAACTATTCCCTAACTCTAATTGAATTGTGGTAGAAAATATTATACTATTTAATACTACTAACTTATACCGTTAACATATACATCTATCGAATTGTCTCTAAAAATTAAACCAATACTATGACCTATGACGTATAGTCTTTAACAAAATAATTTTCATGATTTATAATGTTATAAAGATAAATAATATTTAAATGATCTATAATATTTAAATAACAATATATATTAACATATAACTAAATTTTAAAGTATATTTCAATATGCTTGTTTTATAGCTAACAATTTTTCATTCAAATTAACATTTAAAAGTTCTTAGGTTACAACTCTTGTTTAGATGAAACTCTAAGTTCTATTATTTTAATAAAAACATAGAAGAGTTCTAACCCAAAATTATTCCTCCCTAGTTAAGGATGTCACTTCTCTACAAGTTCCATGTAGTGAGAAAATTATGGGAAGATATAGGAATAATAATATATGAATAAAGCACTAAAGAGATGCAAATGAAAATAAATGCTATATGTGAGAAATTATTAAACAAAATAAATAGTAATTAATTTGAATATAATATCATAGAGTATGAAGTATATAGAATTTGATAGGAGACGTGAAGGTGGAATTATATATTAAAATATCTCCATTATCTCATTGCCTTCTTTAGTAAATAAATATATTTTTTAATATAAATTTGTTGTATTTGTGTTAATATCATTTCAATTGGTGTTTAAGGAATGTCATAAAATTTTCTATTAAGGATTTATCTTAATAAGGAAACCTCTTTGACTTAATATATGGATTAATTAATACATGCAAAGGATTATTGAGTATAATGTAAATATTTTGGGTTAGGTGGAATCCATTGCCTTGAGTCTTGAAAAAAAAAGACGAAGTAAATTAGATTACTCAAATATGTTGGATGTGTGAATGGTTTGCTATATATATTTATTTAATATTTGACTATGTGCATAGGAATATGAATTTCTCTATGATATTTATATCTTGACCTACTCTATTTTACAACTAAAAATCATGAAGAAAGTAAAATTTTAAAGTTATTAAGACACTAAAGATAAAAGTATAAAAGATTGTTAAATTTTATCTTGTATCTTGTATCTTCTACTTATGAACTTGTGACTCCTTAATTCTATATTTGAAAATCTAATTAATATATTTATAATATATAACACAATAGAAACTAATATATATATATATATATAACAACAATGTCAATAGAAATTAATATATATATATATATATATATATATATATATATATATATATATATATAGTAGTGCAAGAAAATTTCGTTGGGTGGGATAAAAGAATAAAGATGCCGTGTCCACTCATGACATATCTGTAATTTTCTATATCTATGTTTTTGAAAGAGATTTGGAGAAATATGTTAATTGAGGAAAACGTTGGGGTTAACGTGCTAAGAAACATCTAAGAAATGCTCTATCACATAATTACTTTGTTATTTTTGGGTATAGGTAAGTTCAATAGATGTAGTATAATCCTTCATGCCTTTCATGTTCATTACAAACGCTGTAAAAAATCGCAAAGTGATAACGTGCATATAACTATATTTTCAATCACTAGGGTCAAGATTCCCCGTTTGCTAAAGATTTTACACACGCTGATTTTCTAATAGAGTTGGTTTGTCAACAAGGCGACAATCCCATACATGGGCCTATGCCATAACCATACCATCTATTCTATCACTTTCTTTCCATTTTCCTATTCATTAAGATATGCTGATTAAGGCCATGATACTTTGTTGTGTATGGGACGCCCGCCTCCTTTGTGGAGGAGAATAATCCATATCCATGATTCCTCCTCCTGTTGAATACTGATTGAGACAACAGTACTATTCATACTCTCTTCTGCTGACTGTGAAGAGCTCAAAAAGCTTCTCCTCCTGTTTGTTGCTTTCTCTGGACTTGAATAAGTTTTTCCTCACCTTTTTTGGCTCCTACTTTTGTATTGTTTTAATTTAAAAATGAAATACAACAAATGCAAGAAAATTTCGTTGGGTTACTTTTGTTTATTTAAGACAACTGTGTATTATTTTTGCACTATACTTTATGTAAGTTATGAATAGAACATATCAAGTAAGCAAAAATATACATCCAACAAATATTGCTTCAAAATTATTTCTTCCTTCCCTAACAATGCAAGTGGGGTCATGAGACCAAAATATAAGTGACAGAGGAATATAACAGATGCCGTAGTTTTTAGTGCCTTGATAGCCATGCATGCGAAATATAGAACAACGACTGGGCGTGGGAGCTATTGGCAACCAAATTTAACTTCAGTTTCTTATCATTTGATCCCCTTTTAATGAAATCACAGGTGCAGATATATATACATATTAGAATGTTACAAATTACTTAAAAGTTTGTTGACCTTAGGCATGTCATCTGGAGTTCTTCTGCAACTACCTTGATAGACATGTACGCAAAATATGGAAGCATTGACAAGGCACGTGAACTGTTAGACACAATGGGTTTGGTGAAAATGCTCTAAAATTTTCAAGCAAATGCAATTGGCAGGTGTAAAGCCAAATTCCACAACCTTTGCCAGCATCCTCTTTGCCTGTGCCAAAATGGGAGCACTCTAAACATTAATGATCTATTTGAGAAGCACTCTAAACATTGACTGAAGCCTGCATAAGGTAATAACACAGGGCTGCGATTACATTGACTGAAGCCTGCTTTAAGCAGCGCTATAACAACCTATGAGTCACTTTCTCAGAGCTCAGCATATGAAGCTCGATGGTGACAAAAAAAACCGGGTAACCCAACCTAACATACTCTATCAACAACATATAATGGCTTCTAAATGCAATGAAGGGAAGGTAAAATGTTTTCATAGAAGCAAATGTTAAACAGTGCATTTGATGCAAATGATTAGCCTTCGTTTCATTAAAAGTATGATACAAAAAAGAGGACCATACCTCTACTTTTTCGCCCAAACCGATTGAAATCTATCAATTGAGGAAACTTGAATGGAAACAACGGTCTCTCTTTTCCAGTGAGCTCGCCTTTTGCCTTCCATTTCGCTTTCCTTTCAAGAACGAAATCTTCACCAAATTTTTGTTGTTGTTAAACTTATTTAGAAGGCAATATAACCTAAATACTAAGTAAATTTCATAATGAGTATAAACCATAAACTAATACTAAGTAAATTTCATAATGAGTATAAACCATAAACTAATACTCTTAGTTGCAGATTCCTATGTTAAAACCAAGTACGAATGAGGTAATTAAGATGCATGATTCTAGGACATAACACTACATTCTTTAACAGGTGATGACTATTTCTTCCATGGCAGAGTTGCCTAGTTAGACTATGTTTCAAAGTGAGTTTTTTTATCACTGAAAGACAATAGATCGAAATGCTCAAAGAAGTATGGTTTCCAAGAATTAAAAGATAGCTAAATATGGGGAACGGCTTAACCAGCACACTCTAAGCGTTGACCGCTCAGAGTGGCTGATGTGGGGCCCTCTTACTCCGATCCTCTCCTCAACGTCCGTTTCCGTTCTTGCTAGGATTCCCGTTAACCGCTACAATCAGCAGTTAATCACAGTTAGCAGCCCAACGCATAAACAGCACATTTAAACTCACTGTTCCCGCGCTGCAGAAGATGGGACGTGCTTCATCATACCCAAGGATGAGCATTTTCACATTCATTGTTAATGAAACTGTTTGAATTTCAAATTTGAATCTGCAATCTCCCGCCCAACCCATTGAAAGGTGTAATAGGAGGATTTCTTTGACTGGATCAAACATCACAGCCATAAGAGTTGCAGGAGTAAATGGGTGGACAAAGTTAACAAGACTGTAAATCGAGTGTGTGTGACTGGAGCAGGGGGATACAATGGTTGGTCAAAAATCTTCTGGAAAGGGGCCACACTGTCAATGCCGCAGTTAGAAACCTAGGTACTTGGTTTTTAAGTAAAGATCATAAAAAACTAACATTCTAGTCAATGATTATCTATTTAAGCATTCTAGTTTTATTTGGGTTGATGATATGCAGCAGACAAGACAAAATCTGGGGCTTTGCTGGAGCTGCCGGGGGCAGAGGAAAGGCTTAAGCTCCTCAAAGCCGATTAATGTTTTGAGGGCAGCTTCGATTCTACAGTGGAGGGTTGCCAAGGAGCTTTTCATATGGCAGGTCCCATGCATGTTACAATAGCTAATCTAGTAAGCGAATGAAATAACTCTTCACCTCTTTATTCATAATAACACATATTTGTTTCTAAATCTTTCTGGAATGAATGTAGTTTTCCAAGATGACTTTATTGTACTTGTTGTAAATGGGGTACTCAATGTTATGAGAGCCTGCGTAGGAGCTAAATCTGGTAGACTTATAATTTTCACTTCAACAATTACAGCGGCTTCTCCAATGAATGACAGGGGATAATTCATCCAAACATGCTTTGATGAAAGGAGTTGGAGCCCCATAGGTTTAATTAAATTTCAGACAACTAAGAAAGCTTTGTATATGATAGCTAAGACATTAGCAGAACAAGAGACCCTTAAATATGGGCTTAATAATAACATTGAGGTGGTAACCATCTTTCCAGGTATGGTGATTGGGCCTTGGTTTACAACTATGACTTCACCAATGAGTTCTCCAACATCTGCTCAAGCAATATTACCTCTGACTAGAGGTATTAATATTTGTATGCTTATTGATACTTTGTGTATGATGTATTAAAGATTCTGTGTAATTTTCATGTGACCTGACTTAATAGGATATGGTGAATATTATGATCCTTAAGTTTTTCGATTTCATGTTGGGATCCATATCAATTGTTCATATTGATGATACTTGCAATGTCTAAATATTCTTGATGGAACATTCTAATGCTCAAAATCGCTATGTTTGTGCATCTATTTCTTTCGATCTGAAGTCTCAAAGATTTCCTTGCTAAACATTGTGTACAACTCAAGAATTCTCTTAAGTAATCAAACAATTTTCATTTGAATCTTCTAGGTTATTTAGGCTAAATGGTCTACAAAACCATCAGTTGTAAGACTTTTTAATTGTATTCATCTACATGTTAGATGAAGATGATGGACCAGAGAAATACCTGCCTATTTCTTCAAAGAAATTGTTGGATACAGGTTTCTCTTGCAAGTATCATTTACCAGAAGCCTTTAAGGAGACCATGGAATGTGCCATAAAGAATGGACTGCTAAGGTTGTAATCAATAAGCTATACTTTCTAGCAATTTGATTAATGAATTGTTGCTTTTAGGTAGATGGAGCCTTTTTTGTCCTCAAGCAAAAAGGAAACACTATTTGATGTATTGGTTGTAATCGTTCCATGTCTTCCACTTCTTTTCAGTTCACATGTTTTATTTGCCCCTATCAAAGGAAATATTTTTTACTTGAGACAATAAAGAGTTGTGTGGAAGATAACAGTTTTTCTATTTACTGGATAATTTTCAAAATTACTCATCAATTTTAAAAGACATTCAAATTAATATAAATTTCAAAATAAATTAGTTAAACAAATAATAAAAGAAATAAAAACTATTTTCTTAATTCTATTTTAAGATTAAATGATTTTAAAATGAAGATTTGTAATTTTAAAAATTTAGTGGAGGTATTTATAGAAAGTAAAGTTGGGTTATCTATAAAAAGTTTTTTTTTTTTAAAATTAAGATTTTAAGCCATTTAAAATAACTATTTATAAACAAAATCTAAAGTTTTCTATGATTTAAGAAGGGTAGATGTGAGGCTTGATTCATTCTCAATGAGAAAACACCAAGACAAAAAAAAAAAAAATTACACAAATGAAGATGTAACAAAATTTTCTCACCATGTTTTGACCTTTTATTTTCTTTGCACAAACCCACATTTTAAACATAAAACATTTGAGGGATATGATCTTTTTCCCAATATGAAACTACATATATGGTGTAAAACTACATTTCGAGGACTAAATGTCACAAAGTCTCTCTTGTACATATGGATTAATATTTTTGTGAACAACAATGTTAAATGAGTCAATTATAGCCTTAGGAAACATTGTGTCAAGGAAAACCTTTAATTGATTAATGGAATTAATGATATGATAATTTTATAATAGATGATGGTAAAAAAGATATCGATAATGGCAATTTCATGTATTGTAATTAGATTATTTTCATTGTGTTCATATCATTTTTGTGAGTATTTAGCAACACTATCCTTATTTAGTATTATTGTCATTAGATTTTTTGTATCACATAACCTACATATATTAAGATTTGAAGTAAACATGAGATCATCTTTCATCTTCCATTTTCACATGTACATTACTTAGACAAAGATAAGTATCTCAAGTATACACTTTTGATTTTTTATTATATCTTTTTATTATTATTTGTACTTAATCATGTTCTAAATTTATATTTGGTGTATCACACTTTAGATTACTTTCTATATAATCATAATCAAATTTCTTATCTTTCAACATTTAAATATTCATTCAAATTCTTGTCATGCATGCATCTTATGGTCTTTTGATTCCACATGTCGATTATTACTGTGCTTGGATCCTACAATATTATGCCCGCACATGTTTATGAATACCATGTTTACACCTTATGATTGCATATTAATAATGATTACATGTTATTAATTCTTACCATGAGGACATCATATATTTACTTATGACTACATGTTTCTTATATAAAACTTAGGGTGATTTTCCTTGATTATTTCCCTATATGGGAAATCTATTAGGCCACCAATTATCTTGTATACATGTTCTTCTATTATATACCTTACATGTACCAATGCTTCAATAAGTTTATCTATTAGAAACTATTTTTTTCCAATAGGGGAAACATTAGGGGGCATCTTGTTTTCCCATTTATATATACTTTCAAATTCACATCCAACTATGTTGTTACATGCTTTGTACATGATATATTATTTCTTTAAGTGATTATATGGTTTTGTAGTATCACATATTTTTCTCCTCACTTGCATGTGATATTTGTGAAAAATAATCTAACCAATATCTAATTAATGCCTTAAGAAACTAAATAAAACTATAAAAAAATATTAAACAAAGAAAAGATTGAAATAAGTTGAATATTGTCTATCCATTTAATATGAGAGTGTAATAATAACATAGTTATGCGAGTGTAAAATTAAATGGGGAAGGAGGTTGACACCTCATCCATTGTGAAGTGTCACTAGCATGATATGAGAAGACAACTCAATATCTAAATGTGGATTGTGTAAGTCCTATGGAAGAGTGTGACAACTATCATACCCAAACTCAACCTAAGCAAACCTACCTATGAGAGTTATACTAAATAAGTACAAAATATATGTGTGAATTGTAATTAGGATAGTCACATGGAAAGAAGGAAGTCTACTAATGGGTATGTGTTTACCCTATTTGATGGGTGATTAATTGGATTGGTAAACAAAAATCTATGTTTTATCTTTTGACTATAGAGGTAGAGTACATGACACCTACTTATGCCTCTCAAGAACTAGTATACTTTTAGAGATCATGTTTAGATATTGGTTGAAGATATATATTTTTTTTAATGTGATAGTAATCTAGTTACATCATCTTTTTTGACAACACCACCTTTGATGGAAAAAATACAAAATATTTATGACTAAACAAGTGAATAACTTACTAAACATTGAAAATCATTTGATGAAGAACATGCGAACAAAGAATTTCAAATTATGGAGGATGGCTATGAGGATCAACTCCTAGTATTAGTTCACTTTTTCAAGTACCCCTTACGATTCCTATAATTTATACAAGTGGGAGATTGTTAGGACTAGAGTCCACTATGTGTTGTATAATTTTTATGTCATAGTCTAATGGCTATTATTTTATATTTATAATATTATAAATTATGTGCTCATATGAAAAAATAATACTTCACTCAGATGTAATATTCATATTCTATTTTTTACACTTTTTCATGTGTCATTAGCTTTATGATGAATTTAAAATTATTTCATATTGAGTTAGAAAGTGAAATCTAACTAGTATTTTTGACCCACTATTTATAGATATATATAAAAGGTGTGTAAGTGTTATTATTTCTCCATATATTAGAGTGTTTGAGAGTTACACTTGGACCTCTTGTTCATAGAATTTAATAAAATAAAGAAATGACACTTTAATTGTGGAGAGTTTACTTTTTGAGGTGAATCAATAGTTTGAATTTGGACAACATTTTGCATATATACAAGTATTGTAATCAATATTAGGTATCTTTTTTATGTAGCCTAGTTATGTTGCAAAATTTCCTCTAGATTCAAAGTGTAGATTTTGTATGAAGACTTAATAAGCTACTTGTTGATATGTATGTTGATCACAATGAACAAGTAGATAAAATCACAATCAATCTTACATCTATTGAAAAAATTCCTATAATAGAATTTTATTATCCCAATGTTTCAGATGTCAGGTCTTGACATATAGGATAACTCAATTTTTTTGCTAATAACATTTAAGAGAGGGCCTATATGGTTCAAGATTTTTTTCTATTAAGAGGGGTAAACACTTTTGACCTAGAGCTATGAACTGATGAGGTCACAAACAAGGGACCTCATCCCCAATATAAATTTTCAACAATTACACATGCCAATGGGGTTTGAACCTTGATGGTAACAATAACACAACTTTACCATCACACCATGCCACTATTGCCCTATATTGTTCAAGATTCATCATATAAGGTTTTCTAGATTATTTGGACCACATTAAAAGGCTCAAACCTTTGATTGGTCATTTGATTTACTACTTATTGATTCTTGTAAATTTAGGTTCAATAAAGAAATGAAATAAAGAGAGAATATGATAGGGTTAGAGATCTTACTAAATAGGAAAATTGTAGAGATTAAAACACACAATTTTAAACTTAGATACATCGTGAAACCAATATATATTTCACTAAATGCACAGTTACAACTACATATAGATGATGCAACCTTTAGTGGAAAATTTTCAAATCGTGAAAGAGACTCTTAAGTACCTAGAAACATGGCATAATTCCACAATATTTTACAAGATGAAAGAATATTCAAGTCACTTTTGATATTCAAAGATAAATGAAAAGAAAATGAACATTCCAATTAAAATATTACAATAATTTGGGAAAAAACTCATTGTTTTACATAAAAAGAAGTCATGAAAGAAACACAAAAATAACAACTATTTATTAGTTGTTCTACATTTATCAATAATTTCTCATTTTTTGAAATGACAAAGTGATGGGATTTTTATAGACACAAGGTGCCAAAAATAAATTGCAAGTTAATGGTCTAGATTAAAATTGATAATGAATAGCCAAGATTTAAAATACAAGAATATCCCTTTACAAAAGCATATTATATGCTTAAGTGTATTCTTATGATTTTTTTCTACTTTTCTTGAAGTGTAGTAGGGAATTTGGATCCCATTAAAGTTACAATTTTTTTTTCTTGGAGCTTACTCTTCTACATCAAAATCAATTACCATTTCATCATTCTTATCTATCTCTCTTTAGTTGTGATCTCCATAATAAATTACAACTTTTTAGATCTCACTCTTCTATTGATCTTTGATAAATTTCCATCTAAAATAGTAGGTTACATAAGAGTAAAATTTTGTGGAGTATATTGTATTTCTCATCCATGCATTCTTTTTGTCCTTATTTACTAGATTTCCATTAGCCTTATTCAATACATCTTCATTAAATTCCTTTGTCTTTTATTCTACTGTTCTATTGATAATCTTATTGAATCACTCTTACATCCTTTCTTCTTCTTTAGTCTCATCTAGATTGAAATCAAGACTAATTTTGTTTAGATGAATGATAAAATTCTTCAAATTTCAAATCCATTTCCTTTGCTCCTAGTTGTTCATTTATTTGATGCATTATTTGATCCCTTGTTCTTTCCCATTTAATAATTCAATCTATTTTATTATATTGGGAATTGTTTCATGACATAATATGTATTCCAATAGTAGAATTTGATCGTTCATGCTTTCAATAGGAAGAAATTTATGAAGTTCTATATTATTTTGTTCTTTCCCAGCTTTACATATTCTACTTGTTTATCAATTATTTATTGCTAGGTGATTACATTTTTCCCTAATCCTACTACTTTATTGAGAAAATACCTATAAAAATAGACATTCCTCTCACATTTCCATTTTAATTTTCTTAAAATAGGAATTTAATGGTAGACAATGTTAACAATAGTGTAAAATGAGTGTGTGTGACTAGAGCAAGGGGATACATACTCATGGTTGGTCAAAAATATTATTCAAAGGGGATACACCATCAATGCTACACTAAGATACCCAAGTACTTGTTTTTAAGAGAAGATCATAAAAAACTAACATTCTAGTTAAGATTTATCTAGCTAAGTGTTTTGATTGTATATGTGTTGATGATATGTAGGGGATGAGATAAAATATTTGGCTCTTTTGGTGTTGTTGAGGATAGAGGAAAGGATAAAGCTCTTCAAAGTTTATTTATTCTTATAGGAAAGCTTTGATTGTATAGTGGAGGGTTGTTAAGGAGTTTTTCATGTGGTAGGTCCAATGGATTTTACAAAAACTAATTTGGTAGGAAGATGAAATGAATCTTCACCTCTTTATTCATAATAATACTTATATTTGTTTCTAAAAATTTTTAGAATGAATTTTGTTTACAAAGATGATTTTATTGTACCTATTATAAATGGGTTACTTAATATTATGAGAGCCTATGTAGCAACTAAATATGTTATGTTGATAATCAGGATAAATCTTTATAGTGAAAATATTTAGATAATTTTATGCATCCAAATAAATAGATAGTAATAAATCATAGATAAAAATAGATTAAAATATAAATGGAAACCATAACTCAAAAATTATGAGGAGAAACCCTTTCCCAAAAAATTTCAACACCCAAAGAGATCCAAGACTTGTATTAATCCTTTAAATGAGTTACATCAATACAAATTCTCTCTCTAAATCATTACAACACTTAATGGCTTCAACATGTCTTAGGAGGAAAAATGGAAGATGTGAACTAATCAGAGTAGGGTTATGAATAGGAGTGTGGGGGTACAAAAAAAATCTAAATATGTGGTAAATGAGTATGTATTAGATATAATAAATTGAGGTTCCCATCAATTTCCAATACGATGAAACATCCAATGAGTATGTAGTAGATATAAGAAATTGAGGTTCCCATTAGAATGTTGTTCTTGTCTCCTATACCTCATAGGAAAAAAGGAATATTTAGTTGATTGACTATGGTGCCCACAAGTATATGAATGGAAATAGAGAGACATTTGATACATTGGTTGATTGAACCACATGAGATCAATTTTGGATCATATACAATAAGGAGTATGTTTTATAAGGAATATGAAATGTCACCATTCCTCTTGGTATAAGAAGTTGTACCCTCACAAAGGTGCTCTATGTTCTTGGCTTGACAATAAATCTCTTATTTGTAAGTCAAATTTTGAATCATAAGCTTAAGGTGAGGTTCCAAGTCAAGGAAGGAATCAAATCTTATTTGATCTTAAAAAACAGTAAGGTAAATTTTAACACTTTCACGAAGGACCATTTATTTGCACTAGATGCAATCTCATTCTTTGTATTTTCTCTCTACCTCTACAATTAATCTACTCTATTCTAGCATTATCACTATGGGCATCTTTTTATCGTCTCCTTGTGTCATCTCACTTTTAAGGAGGTGGTATAAGGAATTCCCCAACTTTCCCATTTTTTCCTATATTCCTTGGATGTCTTATTGCTAAAAAACATTAGGATACATTTGAGTCAAGTACCTTCCATTCCAAGGACTATCTTATGGTCATGCATACATTATGTCCAGACCCCTTCTTACTTCCTTTTGAGGTTTCCAATACTTATAGTTATTGTTGGATTACTTATCTTCTAAGTTATGGTTGTTCTTTCTCATGAAGAAGAGTAAAGCCTTTGCACACTTTTAGGAATTCTACTAGTGAGTTGTTTAGCAGACTAGACAACCTTTTCTTCTCCTTCACTCAGATCAAGGCAAGAACTCACATTCAACCTATTCTTGGAATTCTTAAAGAAACACAACATCAAACAACACTTGAATACCCCTATATGTCCCAATAAAATAGAATTGAAAAACATTGCAATTGAACTATCATGGAGATGGATCCTTGCATGCTTTCCACAACTAAGTTACTTTGAAGGTCTATTTGTACACTAGAAACTTACAAATATTTTATTCCACACTAGAACTCACAAACCTTCCTTGATCAAATTCAAAAACTTATAACCTTGTGGAAATATTTTCAAATAGGTTGAAAACTGAGGTTAGAATGGTTGGTTCAACACAAGAAATTCATAAATGTTCATTTCCACACTAGAAACCTACATTTTAGATAAAATTCAAACCAAAATACCTCTATGAGAAAATTTAGGTGAACATGATAACATAAGAAAAGGATGGAATCCAACAAAAAAAATTAAAGTTCCACATCCATTGAAGACCAAAGTATTGCATTTTGTAGCAAACTAAAATTTTGTATCTAGTAGTAAAACCAAATTTTGCACTTGCATAACTTAGTAAATTTTAGCCTAGACTAAACTAGAATTGAAACATATAAGGAAATTGTAAATGCATGGTATGCCTTTAACTTAGTAATACTAAAAATTAAGGGATTGAAATTGTGTGTTGTTAGATCATGGAATTTAATTAATTCCAAGTTTAATCCTTATATTAATTAAGTTTAAGATTGGTTATAAATGAAAATTTATGAGTACTTAAAATTTAAACAATATAAAAATTTATAAATAAAAAAATATACAAGTTAAGCTTACTAGATTTGTCATATAATTGTAATGGGTATTTAGATATAATAAGTTTGAAATATCTAGATTATTTGTGTAAAGAGGTCTAATGTAGTTAGTTTTCTTCTATATAATAAAAAGATTTCAATATTTTCACCCAAGTTCAAAATACCAACAAGTTAAGTTTGTTCAAATATAGAAAAAATTACTTAATCATATTTCTTAAGATGTCAATAATGAATCCCTTAAATAATATTGGTCTCTTAAGCCATCAAACACTAAATCGAATTATATGGATTTAAATATTATTGAATCAATTTTATTGGGATGTCAACACTAAATTCTTAGAACTACATTTATCTCTAAATATTGAAATTATGATCTCAAAGTTTGTTTTTCTGTATGGATTATCTGATAGGATTGTAACTTGTTTTGTATAGACTATTTTACAATATCATTGAAGTCATAACAAATAATATGTAGGTAATTTGTAAGATATCTATAGATACTAGCTAAATCTTATTTGAATTCTTATTTTATGATTATGATTGAAAGATAAATATACATTTTAAATTATTAAAAATATATGCTAGCTATATTTTAGTTTTTTATGTACATGGTCACAAGTTGATAGTTAATGTCTTTCTACCATTATAAAATGCCTTTTGCTATAATAGATAATACAGTGAATAAAAAATATATTGAAGTAGTAAGATCAACTTAAAACCTTTTCACACATGGTATTTATGGATGAATATTCCTAGCAAGAAGTTTAATATTGATATTCATCACTTGCATATCGCTTGAACTATAACCTTCTTGGAATTAGAAATAATAAATCAATGACATCTTATTTGTTTTCTCAATAATGGAGATTGTTTTTTCATTTTTTATAGGTCATAATCTAACAAGTGTTAATAAACACCCAAGATATTTACCAATTGTTGTAATTGCACTCGATGTGCTAATTAAGATTCCTCAAATAAAATCATTAAATAATTAAATACAAACCAAAGCTTAAGATTGAATTGTAATCCCTATTTATATTGTTATTTTCTCACATATACTTTTTTGGCATGATCAACAACTTCACTTCACTTTCATAATATTCATTGGGGGTGAGTACTAACAAGTTGATTATCTTTCAACTTCACTTTGGTAGAATATTAACATATATTATATACATCTATTTATGAACTAGGTTGATGCACTTTTACTTCCTCCATCTAATAATTGGTCATGATAAAATTTTATTAAGTGTGTATAGACCTTTTTATGGGACTTATTAGAGGAGAGGATAGAGTAGTTTGGTGCATTGTGTTGATAGGTTAGTTATGTTTATACAAAAGCAAATAGATATATTAAATATATCTATATAAAAGATGTCCAAAAATATAAATCCAAGACACCTATCTATCCTACATACCAATTTCAATGAAAATACCTTGAATCTAATATCTATGAAATATTTTAAATACATATATTTAAAATATCTATGATAATTTATAAATTATATTTTTTATTATATTTTTATTCACTAACCACATATGTATTTTTTGTTTTATTTACAAAATTACATAGTGTTTTCAATAAATCTTTCTTATTATTTTTATTATTCTATATTTTCTCTAATTCTTTTATTTTAATTTTTTAAAGTTTAATAAATATTATATATAGCTTAGTATTTTATTTTTAAAGTACTTAAAGATATCTAAAATTTTAGATATTATATTATTTTACATAAATGCTATAATTTTAAATACTATTTTATTTAATAGCTATATATTTAAATAAATAATATATACTTTATTTTTGCAAGTTTTAAAGTTTTGAAATAACATATTTAATAAATATTTATTTCAAAAATATTGTATACTATTTTATTTACTCAAATACATAATTATTTGTTATTTTATTTACTAAAATACATAAATTATCTCATTATATGAAATTTTTGAATAAATAAAAATATTTGTTCAAATAAAAAGTAAATAATGTAAATAAAATATATATTTTAAAAATAATTTCGAAAAAATAAAAAAATTCGTGAAGCAAACAAAATATACTATTAAGAATTCTTATGAAATTAATATAATAAAATGATTCTTAAAATAAAATAGTTAAAAAATATATATTTATCTATGTTTAAACTAAATTTATTTAAGATATTTCTAATGTTAATTAATATTAATATTATATTTATTATTTGATGTCTAAATAATTATTAAATTTAAGTTAATGAATTTATATTTATATCTGCACATCCATCACACATCCATTAGACTTTTAATGCCACTGAAGAATAACTCAAGAATAATTTAAATTAAAAAAATTAATTCATAATGTTGTTTAAATAAAAAAATAAAAGTAATATTTATATGTATGTATATTTTATTGAGCTACGTAAAGGGCATAAATTCTGTCAATTCACCCAAAATTGTAGATCTTAACAACATATTTACACATGAATAATGAGTGAAGAGGATTCGTTGAGTGTAAGTCTTCAGTGTTGTCATCCTTTGTGTAAGCAGCTCTACATTCTGTGAGACCTTGCTACACATTTGGAGCATATTGTATTTTTAAAAAAGGTGTGAAGCAGTCCTTGACACATAATGTAGTGGAATGGCTAATGCCAATAAAATCATACAACCATTTTTTATTAGTTTTCAAACACAACAAACAAGGCCAGAATTAAAGAACTAAAATTATATCTATAACAAATACCATGTCAAACTTCAACAAATCTGAGGATGACCCACCTCCTATTACACCTTTTAGTGGGTTGGACGGGAGATTCCATATTCAAATTTGAAATTTAAACAGTTTCATTAACAATGATATGATGAAACACGTCCCATCTTCTGCAGCGCGGGAACAGTGAGTTTAAATGTTCGGTTTATGCGTTGGGCTGCTAACTGTGATTAACTGCTGATTGTAGCGGTTAACGGGAATGCTAGCGAGAACGGAAACGGATGTTGAGGAGAGGGTCGGAGTAAGAGGGCCCCACATCAGCCACTCTAAGCGGTCAACGCTTCGAGTGTGCTGGTTAAGCCGCGCCCTAAATATGCACCAAAAAGGGTTGGACAGCTAACTATGTGGTGAGTTTGACGGACATGCTAACAAATATGATAGCGTGCGAAAAGTGTTAACTGTCTTACATAGGATACTCTTATGACAATATTTGAAACGAAATCCTAATAACATCACCTTATCGATAAGAAACAACCAGATAATTTCTCAGAGCGAAATCTTAAGCATTAAAATGCAAACCACATAAAGAAACACTAACATAGTTCCTTAACACCACCATTAATATTCTGAAGCATTTATTTCTAAAATCAGTCGAGAGAAGCATCTTATAACAACAATTGATCTAATTAATAGCATCCTGATATTAGAATCCTAGGCTTTTATACAATATTTTATTTAATTCCTTAAGTGTTGCTAACATCTACTAATCATGTAAATAAAATCAACCACTTTTAAGTCGTGAATGATCAGTACAGATTGTTGAATTCAAATGAAGGTAAAGTAAATCATCGGATTATCATACAAGAATAGTTTGAATATTAAACCACAGAGCTAACACGGGTTTATCATACAAGAATAGTTTAAAATGTCTGCCAACATCGATGGTTTAAAACGGCTGTCATCAAGGTAGTGGAATATGAATCAATTCTTTTTGTTAAGACCGTTCAATTCGCTGGCCACATTCTTTTTGTGGGGTCCCATGGAGGGGGTTTCCTGAAAACTTTCAATGGGTGCTGCTGAGAAATTTTGGGAAGCTTTTAAAGGTGGTGACCCCATGAACTTAAAGAGCAATTCAGCTTAAAATATTAAGCTCCAGATTTTGAGGAAGCTGGTGGTCTCATCAACTTATTTACTGTGGAGTTCACTTAAAATTTAAGTTTGGGAATTTAAGGAAGCTTAAAAGTTGAGATGATTTACAAATGGCAAATAAAATTGCTAAACTGTAGGAGCAATCTCCAGCCCCACCCCATTTTCACCCTCTCAAATCTGCAGTCCTAAAAGGTAGCAGCTGCTATTCTTCAGGAAAAGATTCCAAATAATCCTGTAGCAATTTTTTTTATCAATCCATAAGACCTCCTGTTCCTTAAAAATAGACCCTGCAGATTTAAAATGAACTTTTATGCATCCAATGGATTTACCGGGTTATTAAAATGTTTAAAATATAAAATGAATTCGGGAAGATTTAAGGATTCTTTCTCATAGTTGGAGCAATCTTTATAAATAAATATTCAATGCAATAAATATGTTTGTTTTTACTGAAAGGTGTCTAGTGGTGGCTTACGACCCTAAATTGTATGTGCTGAGTTCAAATTCGTCCAACTTTTATTGAATATTAAAAACAATGATAAAGTTTTCACTTTTGGTAAAATCTCATAGAAATTAAAATATAAGAATTACTTGTAAAAAAATAAGCTTCTTATGAGATAATGCCTAGTGTATTTTTATTGTGGATTTTTTTGGTTTTTGTAAGCATGGTATATTGTATTGGGAGAAGCTAAAGTGTAGACAAAACACATCTATGTATGTAACATTATATCATAACCCCCATCCCCCATCCCACACGTTGGACAAAACGCCCCGACAGAAAGTGACGGACGTTGAGGCACGTGTCGTGACCTATCCTATCACCAGGAAAATGTGGTAGTGTTGATGGGTTTTCAAAATCATATTTCAGAATGGACAAAAAGCCTGAAAGGACATATTTGAAATCATAATTTGCTAATAGCAAAATGCCCAGACGATGTCCCATTTTCCCCGCCATTTTCAACACTAACGTTTTGTAGGTTGTTGGAGAGTGTGGAAAGGAGTTGCAAGCGTTTGGAGGCTAAAGCATTACAACCACTCTCCACACAAAAACACATTTGACAAGCGTGAGTAGCTAGCTAGCTAGCAGGTATGTATATCCGCTAGAAATATATGCCATTTTGTCATTCTACCTAGGAACTGTGAAGAAATGAACGACTATTCGTTGCGAAGATGGGTTTTCATTGACGGGAAAACAAAATGTTTTCCTTAGGAAAAGGGGTTTTCATTTGAAATGCAAAGTTGTTTATGTGTTTTTGTGTTGAGGGTTTTTTAATTTTGGTTTCCTTCTGTTTGCTAGTTTTCAAATTTTGTGATTGCAGAATGAAATAACTAACAACCCATTGTGGTAATATGAGTGAAATAATTGAATAACGTTTACAAAAACCAAAAACCATGCAAAATATATTACGAGGTTGGAAAATGCAATGTGGGTTATGCAATGAAATGATATATTTTGAAAACCACATAAAGCCCATAACATGCCATTTTTGACATTCTTATTTTGAAGGTTGCAAGGTTTGGAGTCCGAAGTAGAGCGGCCATTCTCTCCTACTATAACGCATGTGACAGGCGTGGGAAGCTAGCTAGTAGGTATGTATATCTGCCAGATATATATGCCCATTTGTCATTTTGCCTACGAACTGTGAAGAATTAAATGGTTATTCATTGCGAAGATGGGTTTTCATTGACGGGAAAATAAGGGTTTTCATTTTCCCTCAATGTGTAGAGGGTTTTACAACATTGTGTGGGTTGGAGGTTTCATAAATTATGTACTCACCTCTCATTGTGTTTTCCAACCTGCAATCCTACTATGCATATATATTTGGATCATATTAAGAAATTGAAACATAATTTTTACTCTACTTAAGACTTGTTATAAATTTTGAGGTCATGTTTCATAACATTTGTACTGTATAAATAAAAAAATCTTTTCAAGACATTCAAACTGTTATGTAAAATTCTAGGTTGGAAAACACTCCAGGCGTTACAAAACCTGCAGCGTACTTACTATTCTAAAACCCTTTACAAGTAACAACCCAATTGGTTACTCACCCTTCACCTCAATTTGGTATGTTTTGTGATTGTCTTGAGAACCTTTTGTGAATTATATAGTAAGAATGTAATGAAATTGGAGAAAAATAGGTATTATGAAAGCTGCAAGCCACAATGTTGTTATACATTGTTTGTAGTGTTGGAAAACAAATTGTCCCATGTTAGTTAGTTTGTTATGAAGAGTTTTGTTTCGTTATGCTCCAAGAATGTGATGAATTCCACTTTCAAATTTTTGAAAAACTCTTCGCTACAGCTGAAATGTCATTTCACTTTCTTCATCTAATTGGAACAAATAAAATGCTCGCATTATTTGTAGTGTTAGAAAACACACTATCTCCTGTTCGTTGCAAAGGATTTTACAACACTATATGGGTTGCTTGTTTCTTAACACCTAGGGTTTTTCGACATGAAGTTTTACAAAATAGACTGAATGTCTTGAAATTTTTTTTTAATTTAGATAGTGCGAATGTATTGAAAGGCCCCTTCAAAATTTAAAAGGACTTTTAATTTGAGTAAAAATTGCATTTAAATTTTGCATGATTGAAAAAAAAAGTGCACAAAATATTTGTATTTTGGAAAACATAATGTGGGATTTCAGTTATTTGAATCTCCTTGTTTAAATGTAAAGGATTGTCTCGCAATGGGTTGCTTGCTTCTTAACATGTATGATTTTGCAACATGGAATTTTACAAAATAGTATGAATGTCTTGAAAATCACACCTTCCATTGTTGTGTTTATTTTTTCAACTTCATGTCCTTTAGATTGCAGTTGTTTGTCAACAACATTAATTAAACTCCTTTTATTTCTCTTCTGATTGGTATAGTCAAAATGACATTTCACTTTCCTCATCTGATTAGACCAAATAAAATGCTCACATTGTTTACAGTGTTGGAAAACACACTGTTTCCTCTTAGTTATTCCGTCATGAAAAGCTTTTGTTTTGTACGCTCCAAAAATGTAATGAAGTCCACCTTGATCTTTTAGAACAATTTTTTGGTGACGTAAATATGAAATTTCCCTTTTTTCATCTGATTGGAACAAATAAAATGTTTGCATCATTTGCAGTGTTGGAAAACATGATGTCCCATGTCAGTTAGTTCATTATGAAAAGTTTTGTTTCATTATGCTTCAAGAATGTAATGAAGAAAACTTTGAATTTTTTTAACTCTTTGCTATATTCCAAATGTCATTTCACTTTCTTCATCTAATTGGAACAAATAAAATACTCACATTATTTTTCAGTGTTGGAAAACACACTATCTGCTCTCAGTTATTCCTTCATGAAAAGTTTTTGTTTCATACGCTCCAAAAATGTAATGAATTCCACCTTCATATTTTAGAACAAATTAAATGCTTGCATTATTTGGAGTGTTGGAAAACACATTGTTCCATGCCAGTTAGTTTGTTATGAAAATATTTGTTTGAGTATTTTGGAGCTAAAAAAAATTATTTAGAAAACTCACTATCCTGTGTCAAAAATTTTATTTAGAAAACTCATTGTCCTTTGTCAGTTAGTTTTGTTCGAGCATTATATATATATATATATGCATTGTTGGAAAACACATTGTCCCATGTCAGTTAGTTTAGTGCGAGCATTATATATATATATATATATATTTTATGCATTGTTCGAAAACACACTGTCCCATGTCAGTTAGTTTAGTGCGAGCATTTTATTTGTTCTAAATTATATTCTGCATTTATTTTTAAATCATATGAGGAAACTGAAATCCAACTTTTAGTGTAAGTAAGAGTTGTTTGAAATTGTGAAGGTCAATGGACTTCACTACATTCTTACTGTCTACAAAACTAAAGGTTTTCATTAGACTCATGCTGTCTACATTTAATTTTGTGAAACTAATAACTTGTAATTTTCTTGGGACTTAGAGCACCTAAGTTGTCTTGTTCATAAATTCTTTTTCAAGAACTTCCCTTACATTATTGTCCTTTTTAGAGAGAGTACAAAATTAATTTGAATAATCTTCCTCTTGAAGCACAACTTTTAATGCATTTCCAATCAATGTTGACCATAGTTTGGCCAACTCCTCTTTTATTTCATTGAATCAAAATTAGGAAAGTGGAGTTATTGAAGGTGTGTTGATAATTGAATGGAATGCATTAAAAGTTGCTTGAAGAGCAAGAATATTCAAATTCCTATGTAGTTTTTTTGAAAAGGTTAATAAGTTAGGGAAGTTTGAGAAAAAAATTTTATGGACAAGACAATTTTGTGCAATGTGTCGTAGGAAAATTACAAGTTATTAGTCTAGCAAGTGACACTTATGAAGCTTCATAACTAATAAATAAAATAGTTATTATAGTTCATAGTGGAAAATATACTATGTTGTAGAAGTTATTCATGATAGAATTTACTTGTTCAACTCCATCCATAGTGGCATCTCTCAATTTCTTTGCCTATAGAAATTGTTGTGCAATATGAAACCTCTCCAGTTTGTTCACTTGTGCATTGCCATTTTCCCCTTGCTTATACTGCACATGCACCTTCCTTGACTTCTCAAGAGCATGATATTTTCATTCAATACATTAGGTATCTCACTCATACTACTATGCTTCTTTTCAAGTTTTTTTAGAGAAGAATCCTTTTTCATTCCATGCATTCTAGTACCTACTGCCTCCGATGCTGCATTGCCATTTTCCCACTTCACCTAGTGCACATGCTCCTTCGTTAACTTTTGAAGATGAGGAACAATATCTCTAGTCAATATATTATCTATCTCATTCACTTTGGTTTTCTTTTTTTCAAATGTTTTTAGAGCAGATTCCTTTTTGATTACATACTTTCTACTACCTACTAGCTGAGTTCTGTGTTGCCATTTGTTGATTGTGCATACTGCACATGCACCTTCCTCAACTTTTGAACAACAAGGATAATCTCTTCACTCAATATATTATCTTTTATCTATCTCATTCAATGTGATCTACATAAGTTTCAAAGGTGATCTTCATTACATTCTTATTGTGTACTAAACAAATCTTTTTCATTACATTCATATGGTCTATATATAATTGCATTGTCAGAAAATGTACACTGGGTGTGTAATTAAATTGAGGTGAGGGGTGAAAAACCAATTGGATTGTTATTGTGTTAATCAGAAAAGGTTTTGATTGCATTCTTATTGTTTTCTAATATTCTAGGTTGGAAAACACTAGGTGTTATAAAACTTGCAACCCACATACTGTTCTAAAAACCTTTACAAGTAGCAACCCAATTGCCTAGTCACCCCTCACCTCAATTTGGTATGTTTTTTGTATTCCTCGCCTGTAACTCCTCCCCGTGCCCATGCAAGCTTTAGGGCCTAGTTTTATTGGTCAGCAGGAGGTGGGAAAAGTGACCTGACAATGTCGTTATCTCCTTGCTACCATTTCCCTAATTTTGCTCTCATCTGCCAGTTTTGTGTCTTTTATCCCCCATTTGGTAGGCCTTGGACTACACCATCTCATCATGTTATGTATGTTTCTATGTATCATGGTTTCATGCATTTTTGTATGTACATAGGTGTGTTTTTTCTATAGATTAGTTGTGTCTCATTACATTCTTACTGTGTACTATACAAAACTTTTTCATTATATTCTTACTATCTATATATATATAATTGCATGTTGGAAAACACTGGGTGTCTAACCAAATCGAGCCAAGGGATGATAAACCAATTGAGTTGTTACTGTGTTGATCACAAAAGGTTTTGATTACATTCTTATTGTTTTCTAAAATTCCAGGTTGGAAAACACTGGGTGTTATAAAACCTGCAACCCACATACTGTTCGAAAACTCTTTACAAGTAGCAACCCAATTGCTTAGTTAGCCTTGATGAACCTAGTTTTTGGTCCAATTTTGGGTAGAATCTATAGTTTATTTGTTGCAAATTGTCACAGACTTTGATGTTAAATGTTGATATTTTCATAATGTTTCCCTCAAACCATAGACGTTGGGATTAATCCTATTTTTGCAAGTTTTAATGACATTGGAATATTATGTGGATTATCTATATTGATTTTGCATGTGGTTAATGAATGTTCCTTAAGGTGCTTATAGATATGTAGTTATTGCGTATACTGACATTGCCATCCAGATTTAATTTGAGGACGCTAAGTTGAGGAAGACATCGCCAACTAGGAATGCACCATAACGTCCAACAAATGAATCACTCAAGATTAAAGGAGGTCGATGACAAAAGATTCCTCATGCAACCAAATGTAACCGCCTTGTAGTGGACTTTAATGATTGAGCAAACACAGGTGTTATTGCTGTGCTAAATCTACATTTGGACCTGCATGTTTGACCAGATTTCATGCACGCATAACCACTGCCACTCCACTTTCTTTGTTTTCCCTAAATGGTGTCCTCCCAGTCGTGGATTTGAATGCCTTGTCTAGTCGATAGTATAAATAAAGATTTGATGCTCCTTCTTTAGGAGTTGCACAATTTGATATTGTACTGGCACTCTCAAGTTTTTAGTAAGATAGATACATTACTCTTTTGTACTCATGATTTACAGTGAATAAAATAAAGTTTTGAGTTCGAGCATCTGAGCTCTCATTAGTTTTAGAAGATACTTATCCAAGGGGGCCCACTTGGTGAGTAATATGTCCTCTTAGTTTAGTATTACTTGCTGTTTAGTAATTAGTTAGAAATTTGGCACCGACTGTTCCTATAGCCACTAGAATTCCATTCTGTGACTGTTACTGCAACCAAAGCAGATAGAGTAGTGCCCTGTTTGTTGCTTAAATTTTCATTCCTACTATGCATTTTAGTTTGATGTAGTTGTTTATTGATGATTGAAATTTATGGTATTCCCTTCTAAGCAATTTAATTTTAGTATTGTGAGTTCTTTAGCTATAGAATGAAAATGGCTACTTTGGGTTCCTAGTGCACATACTGTGCTGACCCATTTCAAGTTCATGTCCTTGGGTTGACAAGTTAAATGCACCTTCATGATGATTGAAATGGCTATTCAGGTTAGATGTCCAATCTCTAAATCATGGCCGTAAGGGCTTAGTTATTAAATCATTGTAGGAGGACAACATTTTTGGTGCCGTTGTCGGGGATGGTGTCAAACTAGGGAGTCTTTTGGAGTCATTGGTAGTTTTTTGTTGTTGTAGTGTTTCTAGAAGTTGTTCTTAGTATATCCTCATTTAGGAAGTAATGACCCCCTTATTCTTTACCAATTATTTTTGTGAGATGGCTGATAGTGAGTGATATTGCATGCATAGAGGAAGGAGAAGGGATGCTTATGGGAGATTCCTTCCTAACAATCCTAATCCATTCCAACTAGTTGAATATCATAACCTACCAAGAGAAGAAGAAGAAGATCCACACCCCTTTGTTGATGCATTTCCTGATCTGAATAGCTTTGAAGTCTCCTTTGAAGACAAAAATCAGCTTGAGAATCCCTTTGCTTTGGAACTACATCAAGCAGGCATGGGTGATGCAAATAGGAACAAACCTAACCAACCAACTTTTCCTTTCCCCATTTCCCATCAGAATGAATTTGACAACATCAAGAACATCCCTGCTTCAACAGTCCCTAAGTTTTATGGACTTGTCACAGAAGAGCTTGATACCTTTTTGTTTGAGTTTGCCATACTCTGTAGGAGTTATGATTATACTACTGATGCCCATAGGCTTAAGCTATTTCCTACCACTGTGAAAGAGGCTACATTAAGATTGTTCATGAGCCTAGGCAGTGATACTATAGAAACTTGGGAAGACACGAAGACAAAATTCCTTGAGAAATACAAGGAATATTGCAGGGGCAACGACATGAGAAGAGGTGACATTTTCAAGATGCAGCAAAAGGAAGATGAGATCTTGGAAGATTATATTGCAAGGTTTATGTTTTTCCTACAATAATCTCCACACCATACACTCAATGAAGACTCACAAAAGTTGCTTTTCTTGAGAGGAATCAATGATAGTTGCATTGATGCCTTGGACCTCATGGGAGGAGGAGATATCTCCTAAGTTCCTTGGGAAGATATCAAGAAAATATGCTAGAACTACTCTGGGACAACTTCAAAGAAAGAGAGAGCTTACCAATCTTCCATGGATAAGTCAACTACCGATGGAGTTTCAAGAATGGATATTACTCATTTGCTGGTATACTTCAAGCAAGACATTATAAATAATCTAGCTACTTAGCTAGATACACTTTAGGCCAAGAAGAAGCAAGAGGAGGGAGAGGCAATGTTGACAAAGTATTGTCCCCACTACAGAAAAAAGAAAAGGGACTGTAGATGCAAGATGGTAGCTAATATTGAAAGCAAGCAGATTCCACCCGAGTTCAAACCAATCTAGATTGAAGAAGACCAAGTCTACTATGTTGCACAAAGGAAGCCTTGGGCTCCAAGACAAGGTATGCCACTAGATCCACTATCTTATGCTGGGCCATATTTTAATTCCTATTCATTTGGTAACCAATGGTAGCCTCCATATCCATCCATCTATGGAGGATATCCACCACAACCTTGGAGTAACCCTCCAAATGCTTGGCCCAATCATCAAAAATCTCCACCCCAGTGGTAGCAACCTCAGGGGAATTGGTAGCAATTTCAAGGGCATTGGTAGCCACCCCTAGGAAATTGGCAACAAACAAATCAATGGAGGGAAGGACAACAATGGCTTGCCTAGACAACTAGTTACATGCAGCCACCTTCTCAGCCCCAACAACCTGCTCTAATGCCTCCACCTGTTAATCCAAGCTCAAATGCACCTAAACCTACTCAGCTACCAACTCAGCCCACACCCAATCCAAATAACAAACCACAACAACAGCTTGCATACTCTGCTGGTTCAAATCAATTCCCTGCATATGTTGTGAGTGTAAGTGACATCCACTTGCATTCAGGAACTACTCTACTAGCCCCTTCCAAGCCCATTATCATTGAGCCTCCTATGGAAGAGGAGGAGGAACCTTTGAATGATACCATTCAGCCAAGTGTACCTAAAAATCCTGAACCAGTCCAAGTCAAGCAAAATGAATAAGAACCACCATTTCCTTAGAGATTGGAAGTTGCCAAGAAGAAGGAAGAAAAGGAGGATAAAAACTTTTGACATCTTGGATCAGTTGAAGCACATATGTGTCCAGATACCTCTATTTCAGGCCATAAAGGATGTCCCAATTTATGACAAGGCAATCAAGGAAGCATGCCTCAAGAAGCCAGGTAAGAAAAAGAAAGACCCAACTATAGTTCATGTGGTGGGACAGCTAGTTGACATCATGCTGGGAAAAGTAACTATCCCCAGGTATAATGACCCAGGTAGTCCTATGGTAGTAGTTGTTATAAACGAGATCCAAATTAAGAATGCTCTGATTGATTTAGGGCAACAATAAATGCAATGACCAAGGACATCCTGCAACAACTAAACGTTGCAAGTATGATATCTACTCCTACTATCCTGTAGCTTGTTGATAGCTCTATTGTTAAGCCTGATGGTGTAGTGGAGGATCTTGTGGTAGTTTTAGACTCCTGGGAGTACCCAACAAACTTTATGATTCTTTCTCCTAAAACTATACTAGGTGGGTATCCCATTATTCTTGGAAGACCTTGGTTAGCAACTATAGATGCATGCATTAGATGTCGGTCAGGTGACATGACCATTTCAGATGGGAAGAGCACTAAAAATTTTGTTCTTTATCCTCCTACTCAGCCATCTTATGATGAAGATAATCTTGTATGGCCACATGTTGGTGAAGAGGCCGAGAAAGTTAATTATGTGGAACAACTTATGATGCTAGGCAGAAGCTCTTTCATGCAAATCCAAGATGAGGATGAAGTATTGGCTAACATAATTCAGAACCGTTGTGAAGTGGAGGAAGCATCATCTTCTCATTCTGCTACTCCAGTGAAGACACTTTTGCCTGCTCTTCCTGTAGCCACTATTCCTGCAGACGTTCTTCCTGCAACCACTCTTCCTGCAGTCACTGTTCTTGGAGATAGACTTCTTGTAGCAACAGGTATGTCCCATACATTGCTACCATATGAACTATAGGTACCATGTGTTAATGAAGTATCTATGATAGAGTTAACTACACAAGTACAGGTGTCAGAAGGAAAATATATGAATGT
This sequence comes from Sequoia sempervirens, assembly GCA_007258455.2. NCBI lineage: Eukaryota > Viridiplantae > Streptophyta > Pinopsida > Cupressales > Cupressaceae > Sequoia > Sequoia sempervirens. The sequence goes on along the minus strand of VDFB02000008.1, from coordinate 5,616,340 downwards.
TAACAGTAAATTAAGTGATGAACAATAATTGTTATTGGAAAACTTATTAAGGACCCATCAACATGCATTTGCATTAGATTATCATGATATGAAGGGATTGGAACCTAAACTTTGTACACACAAAATTTACATCAGAGATGATTGCACCCTAGTAAGACAGCCACAAAGAATAATTAACCCTGCACTAAGAGAAATTGTAAAAGGGGAACTGCAAAAATTACTAGATGCAAGATTTATCTACCTCACTTTAGATAGTCAGTGGGTGTCTCCATTAGTGATTGTGCCTAATAAAGGAGGGAAATGGAAAGTTTGTGTTGATTACAGGGAACTTAATGCTACCACCAAGAAGGACCACTTTCCCTTACCCTTCATTGTTCAAGTTTTGGACACACTTTCAGGAAAGTGCTACTTTTCTTTTCTAGATGGATTCAGCGGCTACAACCAGATCCAAATTGCACTAGAGGACTAGGAGAAGACCAAATTTACTTTTCTATGGGGGACCTATGCCTATTTGGTACTCCCATTTGGCTTATACAATGCACTTGCAACTTTTCAGAGGGTTGTCATTAGCATATTCTCAGACATTTCTCATGATTGCATGAAAATTTATATGGATGACTTTACCACTTATGGTGTTGATTTTAATCAAGCCTTGAAAAATCTTAGAAGAGTCCTACAAAGATGTGAAGACCAAAACCTATCCTTAAATAGTGAAAAGTGCTTCATGATGATGCAAGAAGGTGTAGTTCTTGGCCACTAAATCTCCCATAAGGGAATTCGAGTAGATCCTGCAAAGATTGAAGTAATCACAAATCTGCCCACACTTGCAAAACATAAGGATGTTAGGAGTTTCTTGGGTCATGCAGGATATTATAGGTGTTTCATCAAGGATTTCAGCAAGGCAAAAACACCATTGTATACTCTTCTTACTAAAGATGTTGAATTTCAGTGGACTGAAGCTTGTGACAAGGCATTTTATGACTTGAAGGCAGCTTTGACTCATGGTCCTGTACTCAAAGGGCCTAATTGGGAACTTCCTTTTCACATCCATAATGATGCATCAAATTATGCTATAGGAGTAGTCTTAGGACAAAAAGAAGGAACTTTTGAAAATGTCATTTACTTTGTCAAAAAAAAATTACAAGGAGCTGAATTCAATTATACAGTAAGAGAAAGAAATGTTGGCAGTAATTTATGCACTGAACAAATTTAGACATTACATAACGGGTTACCAAATCTTTGTGACACTGGTCATGCAACCATTAGATATCTCATAAATAAACCTTTGATCATAGGTAGGTTGGTAAGATGGTTATTGTTAATGTAGGAGTTTGATATAACCATTGTGGATAAGCCAGGGAAGGCCAATGTTGTTGCAAATTTTCTTTCAAGGATGACTACATCAAAAGATAATCAACCCATAGATGACTCTTTTTCTGATGAGCATCTATTGTCCCTCAGTATACAAACACCCTGGTATACTGACATAGCCAATTATTTGTTTTATACGGGACCATACTATGTCATGAGGAGATGTGTGAGAGAAGATGAGACATATGACATTTTGCATGCATGCCACAATGAACCATGTGGAGGACACTTTGCAACCAAGAGGACAAAAATGAAGATTTTACACATAGGATATTACTGGCCAATAGTCCACAAGGATGCAGGAAGGTATACCATAAAATGTGATAGATGTCAAATAATGGGTAGACCAACCAGATCTGATGAGATGCCACTTTGCCATCAGGTAGTAATTACTCCCTTTGACAAGTGGGGATTGGATTTTGTAGGACCCATTGACCCTCCATCAAATGGTAAGTCTTATATATTGGTATGCACTAATTATGTGACCAAGTGGGTAGAAGTTAAGGTCATGAAGCATGCAAGAGATAACAAGGTTGAAAAATTTCTTTATGAGGAGATTTTCACAAGATATGGATTTCCAAGAGAAATAGTAACTGATCAAGGGGCTCAATTCACATCAACCCTTGTTGCAGCACTAGTTAATGAGTACGACATAAGGCACAGGAAGTCTAATCCTTATCACCCCCAGGCTAATGGCCAAGTTGAGGTGACCAATAGAGAAATTGAAGCCATTTTGACCAAAACGGTAGCTATTCTAGAAAGGATTGGGAAAAAAGATTACCAGAAGTTTTTTGGGCCTATAGGACAACCTGGAAAACAACTACAGGCTTCACTCCATTTGATTTGTTGTATGGAAAGAAATCATGATGCCTATTGAATTTGAATATAAGACTCTTTAGACTACAGTAGATTTGGGGATGGATATTTCTAAGGCTCAAAGATAAAGAATCATGCAGCTAAATGCTTTGGATGAGATAAGGAGAGCAACCCTACATCATACAGAGGTAGTACAGAATCAAAGAATCAAGTGGCATGACAAATTTATCAAGGATAAGAAATTTCAACCAGGAGATTGGGCCTTGCTCTATGACTCAAGATATCAGGACAATATAGGAAAATTGTAGACAAGGTGGCTAGGACCATATGAAGTCACTGAGGTCTTTCCTAATGGAGTTGTTCAACTTACTACCATTGACCCTGTCAGATTCAAGCTACTTGTCAATGGTCATCACCTCCGATTATGTCACAAGCCAGCTTCCAAAGAAGAGTTCCTGCAATAATTCACCCAACATTCAACACCCGAGCTTCCTACAGTTGAAGGAAGTGGACCTAGTGTCCCTCCTTCTAGCTAATTAAGGTATGTACTTGTCATAATAAATACTTCCGCTCTTGTAGAGTCCATTTCTTCACCCATCCACCCACTCACCCATCCATCACCACCTTTCTCTCTCTTCCATCACTTCATTCCACCTCACCTCATTCCACTTCATTTTCATTAATTGCTCAATTTATTCCCTAAAAAGGTGAACGGTACTTTCTCCATGATCTTTGCAACAAATCCTCCACACATTTAGGTATGTGCACATTAATTGCTCAATTTATTCCCTAAAAAGGTGAACGGTACTTTCTCCATGATCTTTGCAACAAATCCTCCACACATTTAGGTATGTGCACATTAATTGCTCTCTTTTAATAATATTTTAAGTGCATTCATTTAATCACTATACGTTAATATAGACGTTAACATAACATGTCATTATTCCCTGTCAAATTGCCACTCCCATCTTGCATGTGCAAACACATGTCCAAATTTAGGTTGGGGGGAAGAAAAAGATGCAAATATATTGCCCATGTGTCAATTTATGCTAGGCTAAATCAGAAAATTTAAAATGAGCCAATTTGAAATCTGAGTGAAAGGATGACTCGCATGTGTGAAGTGACACTAACTGCAACCTCCATTTCTTCCCATCATAATTCTCTTTTATCACTCCTTTTCTTGCCATTATTGACCCTGTCGTAATCCTAAGTTGCAACCAAAAACGTAAAATAAAAGAAAGGGAAAATTCAATCTATATTGGCATTGGAAATTTAACAGGTATTGCAGGAAGGTGTTTGGATTTCAAACAGGAATTGCAGGAAATAAATTTTGCAGAGCGATAGTTGATTTAGACAATGGGAGGAGGGATTATTCAAAATGAGCCCTCGGTTCATGATGTTTTATTGCAGAATGCACAATGCTTGGCCGAATTTAGAAACTGTGGATGGTTAGATTACTTCCTGAAGCTAGATGACTTTGATGAAAGCATTGCACTAGAATTCACCCAGACATTTTGTGAAGGAAAAGCCACAGTAAAAGGGTTGGAGGTTGTGGCAACTAAGGAAATAATTGCATAGGTTATAGGGTTACCTGCTGATGGTGAACATTACCCTACCTCCACGATGCTAGGTCAACTAGGGCCAAATTTATAGTACATGGTCACCCTCCAATCAGTGTGGATAAACAGGGTGCAAAAAGAACCTCTCTGCCCGAACCATGGAAGCAGACAACCATCTACATTATAAGGTATCTCACCTGTGAAGGTTGTTTGTCGAACCTGCATTTAGTACATTTCAAACTCTTGAGTCACATGAGGCACAGAAGGAGGATGAATGTGCCTAATGTGCTATACAATCTTCTCTCAATCATGGCAGCCGAGACCCAGAAAGGTAGGGACAATTATATTTCCCACCATTGATTAAATTTCTAGTTGAAAAGTCTCTACATGATGTGTCTAGAATGACCTGGGAATAATTTATAAATGTTGATCAAATTAGACCTGAGCACTTGCAACCTAGGGTTTTTCCTCAACCTTGTAGGTCTAGTAGAAGATTGAGCATGACTGAAGCCACTCTTGGTGCTTCAACCTCTGGCACAGGCACTAGTGTAAACCCTCCTGTAGCAGAAGAAACCATAGAAATTAGTTCTTCTAGAACTAAGAACTTAGAAAAAGAAAGCTCCTTCTCAGATTCTGATGATGAAATTCTACTTGGCACCTTGATGAAAACTAGGGCACAAAAGAGAGAAGTAGAAACAAGAAAAGGAAAGGCCAAAAGGAAGCCAAAAGAAAGAAAGGTGCAAATTTGTAAGAAGAGGAAGGTTGACACTGTTCATCCTGCAGCCAAAGAAAAATGTGAGAGACCTCCTAGGAAATCAAGACCAACTGGGCTAGCAATTGGTACACCTCCACAGGAAAGCCCTAAGCCTGGAAAGACATCACATGAGGACCCTAAAGCTCCAATGGCTGATCTTGCTAACATTGCAAAAGAGTTTGAGGAAAATCAAGATTTCCTACAGCATGAGCAAGAGGTCTTGCAGCAATAGCCAAAACCATAGCAGGAGTTCCTACAACCACAAAAAGAACAAGAATAAGAGATCCTGCAACAAGAAGTGGAAGAAGAAAAAGTACCCCTATAGTTAGAGACAACTGGACAGCCTGAGTCCATGCAGATAGTACTATATGAGTAGCAACCAATGACAAAAATATTGGTAGGAATTCATAATCCTCCTGATTTTATAGTACATACGACAATTTTGAATTTATGGAAAGAAATACAAAGGAGGGAGGAAGAATGGAAAAATGAAAAACAAAAATTGAAAAAGGAGATACAAAAGAGGGATGAGGAGATTGAAAATAAGGATGCAAAAATTGCCACCTTGAAGAAGAAGGTGGATGATATGGCAACCTTGGTACCATAGATTTTGGAATGTAGGACCCCTCTAAGGGTCTATGCTTTGCACCTGAAATAAAAATATATCTCTTTTCAGTTTTCAAGGATTTCCTCAGGTTTGAATCCTTCTATTGACACTCCTAATGAATTTTTCAATGCTTATAGGATTGCCTCCCCTGAAATGAAGAATTTGTTGTGTGAGTTTTATTTGCATAATTATGCTGTAATTCAAGACCATGATTGGAATCTGCTGTTGTATGTTGGGGATGTCCAATTAAGGGAATTTATGTCTTGGGTACAAAATGAGATTAGTTGGGGACAACAGTATGGGGATTATAAGCAATTGGAGTCTAACATCCCTCTGCCCATTAGGGCTGAATCAAGCAACCCAAAGGATATTTACAGAGAATGGCTCATAATGCTTCTCAGACCTAGTTATGACAACAAGATTATGCTTTGGATTGAGGCAGTTTACAGTGAGTATGAGGTAAAGGAAACAACAAAGGAGGAAACTATGAGAAGATACCTATCACAATGATGGAATAGCCTAACTGATGAGATGAAGCAGGCTAAACCTCATTCCATCCACAATTATGCTGCAACACTAAAAAAGATTGATAGGTATATTCAGATTGGGAGAACAAAGGGGCGATTTTGGCTTCCCCTGAATTTTCAGCCACCCATTCTCATGTGGCATGTGCCAAACTTCAGGTTCTACCAGTATGAAAATACTACAGAAAAATAGAGATGGAACAGATTGGATAGATTGGGAGGATTCTATTGGGACCCTGATTCACGCTCAGCAGCCACTGATGTTGGACAACTATCAGTTGCAAATTTTAGAGCTTTGACCAAGTAGAAGAACAACCCTTCCCCTGCTGGAGGACCAACAAAACGTTAGGTTGGGGGGAGTGATGAGCCTAGTTTTTGGTACAATTTTGGGTAGAATCTATAGTTTATTTGTTGGCAATTGTCATCGACTTTGATGCTAAATGTTGATATTTTCATAATGTTTCCCTCAAACCATAGACATTGGGCTTAATCCTACTTTTGCAAGTTTTAATGACATTGGCATATTATGTGGATTATCTATATTGATTTTGCATGTGGTTAATGAATGTTCCTTAAGGTGGTTATAGATATGCAGTTATTGTGAATATTGACATTGCCATGCAGATTTAATTTGAGGATGCTAAGTTGAGGAAGACACCGCCAGTTGGGCATGCACCATAACGTCTAGCAAAGGAATCGCTCAAGGTCAAAGGAGGTCGACGGCAAAAGATTCCTCAGACAATTGAATGTAACCACCTTATAGTGGAATTTAATGATTGAGAAAACACGAGCGTTACTGCTATGCTAAATTTGCGTTTAGACCTGCATGTCTGACCAAATTCCTTGCACACGTAACCGCCACCACTCCACTTTCTCTATTTTCCCTAAATGGTGTCCTCCCAATCGTGGAGTTGACTTCCTTGTCTAGCCGATAGTATAAATAAAGATCTAATGCTCCTTCTTTAGGAGTTGCATGATTTGATATTGTACTGGCACTCTCAAGTTTTCAATAATGGGTGAAGCCACATAAGTGGTTTACACTTTTGAAGAAGAAGGAAATTTTGAATTTTTCCCATTCCTCATATCAAATGGGTTCGGCCGAACCCTAAGGTCTGACCGAACCATTTAGATGGTTCGGCCGAACCAATGAAATCCCCTATTATTTAGCCATACTAAAGTGGGTTCGGCCGAACCCCTTTAGTATGGCTAAAACAAAAAAAAGCTTTCATTTAATTGCTTTTTTTAATTGCATGGATTGGTGGTTCGGCCGAACATGGATTTGGTCGAACCCTAGTTCGACCGAACCTTTCCAAGATGTTTGACCGAACACTTGTTCAGCCGAACCCCTCTTTTTTCACCCCTGCTTCCTAAGGCACCAGAATTGTTGAAAATTTTGCGTTTCGAAGCTCGATTTCAGAATGAAAATGGAGAAGATCTCAAAAACCCAACTAGTATCAGGTTCCCCTCAAAACGAGCTATCCAACGAATATAATTTTAGTATGTTTTGATTATATTATCTATCTGTGTTTTAAGTTTTATTAAATATAGGTTTTTCATCGAAAACAAAACTTCTATTCTCGCACAAGTGGAAAAATAGAAGATTATCAAAAAAAAAAATTAAAAATATGAGTGCACCAGATATTGGAGTCCTTGATCCAACAAAAATAAAATAATAATTTTGATACATACAAAAAGTTATGCTATACGGTCGCTATGTCTGAATTGTCATTTGATTGACTTCAAAACTTGATTAAAGAAAAAATATTCAATAAAAAACTATCTAACCAAGTGGAAGCACTGGATATCAGAGTTAGAAATCTAAATTTGAAAGAATTGGAATTTTATCCTTCATGGAAAAAAGTTATGCTATACAGGCCACTTTTAAAAATGCTGTTTTTTGAAAACCAATTTTGTGGGAGAAAGAAGTGCAATCTGATTCCAAAAAAATTGAAAAAAATATTTTTAGAATCTACAAACAAAATATGACAAGACTCTAGTTTACATCATCTTCAAATTCCTTACGGTTTAATCGCTATAGGTGCCCGAATGTGGAGATTGTGTTAAAAAAAAATATATCAGTGTCCAGTTAGGCCAAAAAGTGTAAACCACTATTGTGGGATCACCCTAATACTAGTTTTAGTGATAGGTTAAATTGGAAATTAAATTCCCACTGTACAATTTAATATGTTTGTTTATTATCTATACAAGATGGCATGTTGCAGTCAACACAACATATAATCCAATATTGGTGAAGTTTGGAATGAAGTGAATTCTTTGTAGCACCAAATATCTTTAATTTTCCAATTTAATCTATCGCTAACACTTGTCTTTCTTCTAGGTGGTTGATATAGGTGAGGAAATAAATTTGAACAAAACAAGGGCAGGTGGATTGAGAAGGACACTTCAGGAGACGTGAAACTTCTACACTAAATACAAGTGATTCTAGCTATCATAGCTTGAATTGCAAGTGTACTAGATAGTTAAATTTCCAAAATTTATTTTGCATTTAAAAGTTCTGATTTATATATAGATGAGATGCTTAGCATGGGGAATGCAAACAATTTACAATTTAATTTAAATAAAACAAAGGTTACATTATTGTGTGCATATTATATCCCAAAATTTTACATGAATCATGTTTCCTTAGGGTATGTGTAGGATCATCATGGAAAAAACAGGCCCTTAAGTGGCGATGAAAATTTAGAAAAATCAGAGTTAGGAAACTTGATGTAAAAAATTGAATAAGTTATCTATATTATTTCAAAAATATGTAAGAATAAAATCTGTAGCAAATTGAATGTAGTTTCTAAACTACTAGGTTTTTTTTTTAAAAAAATCTATTTGGTGAAAATTTGAAATTTCAATGTAGTAGTACTTAAATTTTAGGAAAATAAGAAGTAGGTGTCCTGCTTGACTCACCCTAACCACAATAAAATAATAATATTTTTTATAAGATTTTATATATAAATAGAAGACTCATGTCCCGATGATGCATATTTTTATAATTTTTTCCAATTAAATAATTAATTATGAATTTCTTATTACAACTTTTAAAAAATATAAAAACTCGTATGTCTGACCACCTTAACTTGGTCAAACTTCATGATTTTTTTAAAAAAAATCCTATAGTATGCGAAGCATAGAATGTGACACATCTTTTGGATTCTAAAAATGTGATACTGTTTGAAAGCTATAGATTTTTTTCAATCAGCCTATCAATTAGGACTTTAGTCGTAATTCAAATAGAAAATGAATAATAATTATTTATTAAATTCAAAGTAAAGAATAATTTATATTGGTGGAAAGCTAAGAATCTCCTTTAGAAACCCTTTTTGTTTCATCAATTTTGGGTAAAAAAAAGTCATTAGCCACATGGGCGAAGTCTAGAAAAGCAAGATAAGTTGTTAAACACATTTTTTGTGTTGACTTCTTAGGATTGGCATGTCCTAGCCAAATTCCAAAGCAAGCTCAAGGATAGCCCCTAAGCAATAAGGTTTGTGTCAAAAATATCAGATATCTAATTGGAATCAAATATCCAATATACATCTAATTCCAATCGGATATCTGATATATTTTATATATGATTTTAAAAAATGTAATATAGTTTATAGTTTATTTTAATATATCTAGTTTAGAATATACAATATAGTTTATAGTTTAATATATAATATACAATTTATGATAATCTCTTACGGAATTATGTATAATATATAATATATTACATTATTATGTATAATATTTAAATATTATTTCTATATTTAAGTTAATGTATAAATATATATATATATATATATATTACTAATATATAAAATATTTAAATATTCTCTTTCCCTCTCTCTCCCTCTCTCTCTCTCCCAAGTCTCTCACTCAATCACTCCTATCTCTCTTCCCTCCACCCTCTATCTCTCTCCCACTCCCTCCCTCCCTCTCTTTCACTGACTCCCTCTATCTCTCTCCCCTCTACCCTTAACCCTAAACCCTTAACCCTTAACCATTAAACCCTCTACCCTATACTCTCTCTCTCTCAAGACTCTCCCTCCTACCCACTCTCCCTCTCTCAGGTTTCTTTCTCTCTCACACACTCCCTCTATATCTCCCTCTACCCTTAACCCTAAACCCTAAACCCTTAAACCTTAAACCCTAAACCCTTAAACCCTCTACCCTCTACCATTAACCCTATACCCTCTATCTCTCTCCTACTCCCCCTCTCTCTCTCTCAAGTCTCTCCATCCTACCCCCTCTCCCTCTCTTAGGTCTCTCTCTAAGTCACTCCCTCTATCTCTTTCCCCTCTACCCTTAACCCTTAGACCTTAAACCCTCTACCCTCTACCCTTAACCCTTAACCCTCTCTCCCTCTCTCTCTCTCTCTCACTCACTCACTCCCTCTATCTCTCTCCCCTCTACCCTTAACCCTAAACTCTAAACCCTTAACCCTTAAACCCTAAACCCCTATAACCCTCTACCCTCTACCATGAACCCTCTACCCTCTATCTCTCTCCCACTCCCTCTCTCTCTTTCAAGTCTCTCACTCAATCACTCCTTCGATCTCTCTCCTCTCTACCCTTAACCATCTCCGCCTCTCCCTCTATCTCTCTCCCCTCTACCCTTAACCCTTAAACCCTACCCCTCTACTCTCTCTTAAGTCTCTCCCTCCCACCCTCTCCCTCTCTTTAGGTTCTCTCTCTTTTTTACTCAATTCTTCTATATCTCTCCTCTACCCTTAACCCTAAACCCTAAACCCTTAACCCCTAAACCCTAAACCTTAAACCCTCAACCCCTACCATTAACCCTATACCCCCATCTCTCTCCCACCTTTCTCTCAAGTCTCTCCCTCCCACCCCTCCTCTCTTAGGTCTCTAAGTCACCCTCTATCTCTCCCCCAGACCTTTAACCCTTAAACCATAAACCCTTAAACCCTTTTACCCCTCTTACCCCTCTCTCCCTCTCTCTCCTTATCCCTCCCACCCCATCTCCCCCTCTCTCTTAGGTCTCTCTCACTCACTCACTCCCCATCTCTATCCCCACCCTAAACCCTAAACCCCTTAACCCCTAAACCCTAAACCCCTTTATAACTCTCTACCCTCTACCATCAACCCTATATCTCTTTCTCTCTCCCACCCTCTCTGTCTCACTCAATCACCTATTCTATCCTCCCCCACCCTTAACCCTCTCTCCCACCCTCCTTCCCACCCTCCCTCCCTCTCTTTCACTGACTCCCCCATTCTCTCCCCCACCCTAACCCTTAACCCTAAACCCCTTAACCCTAAACCCCTCTACCCTCTACTCTTTCTCTCTCTCAAGTCTCTCCCTCCTACCCCCTCTCAGGTCTCTCTCTCTCTCTCAATCATTACCTCTATATCTCTCCCTATACCCTTAACCCTTAAACCCTCTACCCTCTACCCTTTACCCTCTACCCTCCCCCCTCTCTCTCTCTCCCTCCTACCCCCTCTCCCTCTCTTAGGTCTCTCTCTCTCTCTCTCACTCCCTCTATCTCCCTCCCCTCTACCCTTAACCCTAAACCCTTATAACCTTCTACCCTCTACCATCAACCCTATACCCTCTATCTCTCTCCCACTCCCTCTCTCTCTCAAGTCTCTCACTCAATCACTCCTATCTCTTTGCCCTCTACCCTTAACCCTCTACTCTCTATCTCTCTCCCACTCCCTCCCTCCCTCTCTTTCACTCACTCCCTCTATCTCTCTCCCGTCTCCCCTTAACCCTAAACCCTTAGCCCTTAACCCTTAAACCCTCTACCCTCTACTCTCTCTCTCTGAAGTCTCTCCCTCCTACCCCGTCTCCCTCTCTCAAGTATCTCTCTCTCTCTCACTCACTCCCTCTATATATCTCCCTCTACCCTTATTCCTAAACCCTAAACCCTTAACCATTACACCCTAAAACCTTAAACCCTCTACCCCCTACCATTAACCCTATACCCTCTATCTCTCTCCCACACCCTCTCTCTCTCAAGTCTCTCCCTCCTACCCATTCTCCCTCTCTCAGTCACTCCCTCTATCTCTCTCCCCTCTACCGTTAACCCTTAACCCTCCAACCTATCTCCCTCTCTCTCTCTCTCCCTCCCTCCTACCCCCTCTCCCTCTCTCATGTCTCTATCTCTCTCTCAATCACTCCCTCTATCTCTCTCCCCTCTACCCTTAACCCTAAACCCTAAACCGTTAACCATTAAACCCTAAACCCTTATAACCCCACCTCTACCATCAACCCTATACCCTCTCTCTCTCTCTCTCAAGTCTCTCCCTCCTCACCCCTCCTCCTCTCGAGGTCTCTCTCTCTCACCACCCCCATCTCTCCCTCTACCCTTTAACCCTAAACCCTCTACCTCTACCATTAACCCTCTCCCCTCTCTCTCTATCTCTCCCTCCTACCCCCTCTCCCTCTCTAAGGTCTCTCTCTCTCTCTTTCTCACTCACTCCGTCTATCTCTCTCCCCTCTACCCTTAACCCTAAACCCTAAACCCTTAACCCTTAAACCCTAAACCTTTATAACTCTCTACCCTCTACCCTCTACCATCAACCCTATACCATATCTCTCTCTCTCAAGTGTCTCTCTCATACCCCCTCTCCATCTCTTAGGTCTCTCTCTCACTCCCTCTATCTCTCTCCCCTCTACCCTTAACTCTAAACCCTTAACCCTCCCTTTATCTCTCTCCCACTCCCTCCCTCTCTCTCTCAAGTCTCCCTCTATCTCTCTCTCAAGTCTCCCTCTCTCTCTCACTCACTCCCTCTATATATTTCCCTCTACCCTTAACCCTAAACCCTAAACCCTAAACCCTTAAACCCTAAACCTTTAATCCCTCAACCCTATATCGTCAACCCTCTACCCTCAACCTTAAACTATCAACCCTCTACCCTCAAACCTCTCTCTCTCTCCCCCTCTCCCCTTCTTCCCCTCTTACCCTCTCCCTTTCCCCTCCTAATTCTCTCTCCCCCTCTCTCTATCTCTCTCTTTCCCTTTCCCTCTCTGTCTATGTCTCTATCTCTCTCTCCCTTTCCCTCTCTCTCCCTCTCTCTCTCTCTCTTTCCCACGCTCCACCTCCTAATTACTCTTGGGTCTATGTGTGCAAAACTCAAATATCTGATTTAATTGGATATCCAATTTTTAACACCAAAATATTATCATTACAATACATTTTAAATGTTTTTCAAATCAGATATCAGATTTTATCCGATATCAGATTTTTGGGCCATAGAAAAACCCCAAGTGGGTCCTTTTGGGCATCCCAATGGACCCTACATTCTATTTGCAGGCTTTGTAGGCAACAAAAGTGGAATTTCAGATAGGAAGAGACAAAGATCAACTTTTTGGAGCATCTTCTACTCAAATATGTCATAAGCAATCATTTTTTTAGCATCTTTTTAGACGTATAATGGGGAGCAATAGTCTTCAGAAGAAAAAACGTAAGAGAAAGCTTACAAAAGAACAAATTGAAGCATATAGATAAAGAGATAGAGAAGGTCATAGGAAGAGAAAACAAGATATGTCAAATATTGGTGAACCTGAGCCCTTTGGTCTTTCAAGTGAAGAGGAAATTGAATATGTTCAAGGTGAAAATGTTCAAGGTGAAAATGTTGGACATGATATTGAAATTGGGAATGAAAGTGTTGAAATTGATATTGAAAATGTTTAAGGTGAAAATTTTGGAATTGAAGATGTTGAACATGATATTGAAATTGATATTGAAAATGTTCAAGGTGAAAATGTTGGAATTGAAGATGTTGAACATAATATTGAACCAAGTGTAAATTATGTTTCACTAGATTACATGAGAAATGAAGAACCTTGTGTCGAAGAAAGACATATTCCAAATTCAATACCTTCAAGAACCCCTAAATGGTTACTTGAAATTGATGAGAACATTATAAAAAATTTTGAAGGAAAGAGGTGAACACGAACCATTTGGTTGTGGGCTACACACCTTTTCAACCAATATTTTAGCAATAAGACATTGACTGAGCAATGCCAACTTTTTGTACAATGGCTAAAGATACAAAAGATGAGACTTTTTCTAGCCAAATTGAAGATTCGTGTGAACAAGAAGACCGAAAAAATTCTATTATTGTCAAAAATATTTTTAATACTCTCAAGTTTATTGGAAAAAATAACAAGGAAAAAGATAAGAGAGTTGCTCAGTGAGTCATTACAACCACCCTAGTAAGCCATCAATTGAAAAAGGCTCGCTTTATGAGACAAACTTGTATTGATTTTGACATAAATTGTAAAACTTTGGATAAAGCACTTGCAAGAAGAGAAAGGATAGATGATCCTCTTCAAAATGATAAATGGGATTTTTTTGGGAGGCTTCGACGTGCTGATAAGAAGCTAACTGATAATGTAAAGCGGGTAATTCAACAATTTTGGCATGATAACTCTAGAGTATCACCCAATTCAAAGGATTTTTTAAAGTTAAGAATTAACAATCAAGACTGTACACTGCATCCTAAACATTTCTTGGAATCAAGCCAAACAATGTTGTTCAAATTTTTTATTAAAACACATCCAAATATGGAAATCTCACAAAGGACTTTGAAGGTTTGAAGCCATTTTATTGTGTGCCTCTTAAAATTCGTAATACTTGTTGCAAATACCATGTGGAGTTTTCAATGTACCATGAACTATTATGCTATATCCATTCTACTTTGCATACTAATGAAATGTTGCAGGAGTGTGGTACAATGCATCTTCTGAAATCATCAAGGGAGGGACACTTGATTCAACAGTGCATAGATTCTTTTGGTTGGTTGAGGAGGGTACATTGGGAGGAAGATTGGATTGTCATACAATCAAAGATTCTTCAAAGATGCATTCATTTCAAAGCTTAAATGCAAGCACATGGACCATTTGGACACGAGAGTTGGCTTGTTTTTGTCAGAGTTGTATTAAGTGCAAGTGGGATTAATGCGAGTCAAGTGAGTGGGTGGATACATGGGTTCCATAGTATCTAACTCCTTTATCTCAAACAATATCCATGAAAAATGACACAATGGAAATTTCAGTTGATTATGACCATCTTTTAGATCTACTATAGCTAGGACATGTTTTTGCAGTTGTTGCACCATAGGGGAATGAAGAGAGATCAAACTATTGGTTGGCTCGATGTGTGTGGGTAAAGCATAAGCTAACACAATCAATATTGGTAGATGATGATGGGTTTGTGTATCCTACATGTTCAATTGTGGTTGTAGGAACTTGGTTGTGAACATACATGATTAGAAAGAATGGCATAACTTCATTTGAAGACTACGAGAAACATAAAACCATTCTCATGTATTCACACCTTGTTATAGCAACAAATGTTAAGTTGTTGAAGCATCGCACCAAACCAAAGACAAAACAACAATGGACACTTAGTAATGTTGATCATGAAGCAATATTGGATACTCTTAAGCAAAGAGATGGCCCTTCAAGAACAGTTGAATAGCATATTCATGAATGGAAGGTACAATTCTTAGGTTCATTATGCTTAAGTTCATTAGTGTTATTTATTTAATACTGATATTTGGTATACTCTTGCAATGCAGGTGTCTTTAATACTGATATTTTGTATACTCTTGCAATGCTTTTTCATGAGAATTCTTTTCATTTAATGATTGCAACTTGACTGTCCTAAGAAGGTAATATGCAATTTGTTAATGTGATTCACTTCGTTGTCAATATGGCATTGACTTTTCTTGATGGTTTTCAAATATATTATTCTCCTTTCCTTCTTGTGATTAATATGATTCTTTTATTGTACTTTTAATCTACCTTGCATGTGTGAAAGGGGACCATACCTGATTAGAATAATATAGATTGGTTATTATAAGCATCTTTTATAGTTTGTATTACCAATTCATCATCATTCAAGTTGTTAAGAATAATTAAGATTTGTTAGTCTAAACATCTTTTCTATTGTGACAATATAGATTTCTCATTTGAAGTATATTGTGATATTCCTGACATGATTGATCATGGACCTACTACAACAATAGTCAGATCTAATCCTTTGAGAGAGGTATGTGATAGATTACAATGATATAGATTTTTTATTGTAAGAGTCTTTTATAGTTTGCATTACCATTTCATCATCAATTAGGTCATTTAGAATAATATAGATTGGTTATTCTAAGCATCTTTTATAGTTTGCATTACAAATTCATCATCATTCAGGT
This sequence comes from Sequoia sempervirens, assembly GCA_007258455.2. Classification (NCBI taxonomy): domain Eukaryota; kingdom Viridiplantae; phylum Streptophyta; class Pinopsida; order Cupressales; family Cupressaceae; genus Sequoia; species Sequoia sempervirens. Next base: position 5,600,543 of record VDFB02000008.1, on the reverse strand, counting down.
TGTTTAGAATAATATAGTTTTGTTAGTCTAAGCATCTTTTCTATTGTGACAATATAGATTTCTCATTTGAAGTATATTGTGATATTCCTGACACGATTGATCATGGACCTACTGCAACAATATCCAACTTTGATCCTTTGGGAGAGGTATGCGACATATTACAATAATATAGATTTGTTATTATAAGCATCTTTTATAGTTTGTATTACCATTTCATCATCAATTAGGTCATTTAGAATAATATAGATTGGTTATTCTAAGAATCTTTTATAGTTTGCATTACCAATTCATCAACATTCAGGTTGTTTAGAATAATATAGATTTGTTAGTCTAAGCATCTTTTCTATTGTGATAATATAGATTTCTCATTTGTTGTATATTGTGATATTTCTGGCATGATTGATCATGGACCCACTACAACAATAGCCAACTCTAATCCTTTGGGAGAGGTATGCAACTGATTAAAATAATATAGATTTGTTATTGTAAGAGTTTTTTATAGTTTTCATTACCATTTCATCATCAATTAGGTCATTTAGAATAATATGGATTTGTTATTATAATCATCTTTTCTATTGTATGTAGTTTAACTGCTACATTGATGGTTTGTATAGGTTCTTGTCACTCCAGAACGTCAACATGCTACTTGTTGATGGTCAAAATAGCACAAAATTAAACAAAATATTACTAGTTTATTTCTCTTGAAAGAGAAAGATAACACATGGAGATCTAACTCCCAAGGTCCTGGTAATCGGTTCTCGATTATGCTGATTTCACTCAGTGGTTGATATAACCATAATGTTCAAGGGGCCTTTGCTGGTAACAAAGAACAAGAATGCATAACATCAGGTAGTCTATGTTTGGGGGGGTTTTAAATAAAAGAAAAAGATGAAATAGAGCTTTAAATCAGAGAAACGTGAGTAAAATTCTTACACATCCAGACATGCATATTAATAATGAGTGTTTATTCCAACTAACCACAACTACATCAAGATGTAATCCATAGAATAAACTATGCTACTGCATACATCCATAATGCTAATTCATATATCATCAACGTTCACTAAACTTACTTCAAACAAATCACTCACTCATCATCCAAAACACAGATCAAATGAATACCATAACAATTTTAATTCACAGATAATCCAATGATATGATCTTGAATCCAATTCCTTCTATTAAATTTCATCAAATAAGGAAAAATTAAGCACATCACAATCACTGGCATATGGATTGATCAAGTACCACTAACCTTATCAAAATGGATCCAAACTTTGAAAATCATGGCATGAAAACGTATGAAAACTGTAAAATAATCAAGCCTTTTACTGAGCTTTTCAGAGTATCTTTCTAAAACATTGAAATCCTAGATCTAGTTTCTATCTTCTATCATCAGGTGGCTGATCTTTCTTCAATTAGCTGACCTTTACAATGTAGATTCTAATAGTACATATAGAGTGCCACATGCACAAATTTATCAATTATCAATCAAGATCCACAATTCATGGAGTCAGAACTAGACACAAAAGTAGACTCAAGAACCCCTGTTGTCAAGGCTGATCACTTCGTTGTATAAAAAGGAAATCTGATACCCAAGAAGGAAGTGAAACCCACGGATCAGACTCAGAGTTGAACTTATGTCAAAATCCACAAAAAGAGGAGAAGAGAAGATGGAGTATGACACAAAGAGTTAGTCACTTTTGCACTGAATGCTCAAGGATGTACTCGTCATAACTGGAGAATATTTGTTGAAGAGTACCCAAATCTGGGCCATCCAACCAGTCACCTTCAAATTTGATTCTTTCAAATTCTGTAGAAACCAGCTTTTGCATCTCCTTTAACTTGATTAGCTCTTTTCTAGCAGTTCTTACCTCTTGGATATCCATAAATTGATCCAACAATAAATTCTCCCCATCATCTCCTTTTTGCATAATCTCCTCAAATCTACTCCTCCATCTCTCCCTTAGTTTATCCAACGACAGGCCTTCTTTATTGGAGGAATCTAAGTTGATCAAAATGGCCACAATCGCCTCTAACTCAATCATCTGTTGATTCAAATCCTTACTCATTTCTCAGACTTCTTCTTGAAGTCCATGCATAACTCTTGACTTATACCTTATGATGCTCACCATTTTCTCCACAAAATCTTCATTACCCTGCTCAAGAACTGAATATTGTATCAAGGTGGATTTGGGAAATTTGCTGACATCTCCAAGCCTTTTAACATATTCCTTATATTCATCATCCTGCTTGTCCAAATCCTTAGCCTGCTAGTCTAAATCTTCTGCTAATTCAAGAGCAGCTTTATGAATCTTAGAGCCTTCAACAAGAACATCATCAACCTCCTGGTTGAGCTTATCCAACCACTTATCCATCATCCCCACCTTGCTTTTCATCTGAATCAAATCATCTGCCTCCCTCTTTGTTAACAAAATCGGGGATTCGGGAAGAGTAGCTTGTTGAGAAATGGGACTAGAAACATCTTTCAAGAAACCATGGAGCTGTTCCAATTGATCCTTAAGCTCATCCTTCCTTTTCTTATCCTTGATCATCCGGGTTTTGGTTGAAGAGGCCACAATATCAATCAAACTCATTTGTTGGTTTCTTGTAGGCTTTCCCAAATTTACTACCCCCAACTGATAATCAGTGATTTGCATGTCATCATGACTCTTCTCCATTACAGGTATGGCACATTCAACAATGATCTCTCTAGCATCAGTGAGCCTAGTGGAGTGAAGAACCCAGGCCTTCTTCTTAGGTTTCTCTTTCCCAATTTCTTTCATCATTTCTTCCCAATTCAATGGTTGTGGTTGAACAACTTGTTTTTTCTCTAAGTCTAGTTTTAGCCAAGTAGGAGCAATAGGAGTAGTGGCTTCCCGGGTTGAAGAAGAAGCAACAATAGTGGAAGACAAAGGTTGTAAAAATGTAGGCCCCAATTGAGAATCAACCTCCTGCACATTTTTCTGATCACTTTGCTCCTTTTCCTGTGCTAACCTTTCTGCTTCCTCCTTATCCTTTTGATCTTGTAGCCTCTTAGCCTCCAGCTCCTTCTTTAAACATTCCTCTTTCTCTTTCTTCTTTTCCAACATTTGATCTCGTTGCTTCTTCAACTCTTCAACATAGTCCCATGCCTCCTTGGACTTCTTCGCATGTTCAACAATCTCAGCAGCCTCCTTTTCCCTTTTCAAACGTTCTTGCTCTTCCTTTTTCCTATAAGCTTCTTCTTGTTCTTTGAGCTTAGCTTCGATAGCTTCTTTTTCTCTTCTTTACTGAGCCTTTTCCTCCTCAAGGTCATGGATTTTCTACTGCATTATCAACTTATCCCTTTCTTCTTGAATTTTGAGCTCCTGCTCCTTTTGTTGTTGCTGTTGAGCCAATTCATCAGCTTTGACCTTATCTTCCAACTCCTTTTGCTTGACTGCCAATTTAGATTGTGCATTGGCCTCCTCCTCCTATTACTTACTTGATGCCTTAGCTTGTGCCTTAGCATCAACTTCACTTTTAGCATCTTCAAAGAGTTTCCATTGATCTTCTTCAGTCAATATGTGTTCAGTCCCTACATCATCTGCCATATCAAAAGATGTTAATGCCAGATGCTCTTTATCAGATGCAGTCTTTTTTGAATTTGTTTCAATATTATGTATCTCAATTTGATCCTCCATTTGCTTTAAAACTTCTGCTTCACTATGGAGAGCTACCTTTGGTGATTCTTGGCCTAATTCTTATGCCTCAGAGGGCTGAGTAGATGCCTCCCCTGCAAAAGATGCAGAAGCACCCACCTCCGTAGTTGTTTCATCTTCCTGTACCTCTGGAATGTTTTGAGGAACCACCTCCTCTTCTTGTGCACTAGAAGGCATAAACTCTAAAGGTTCTTTAGGTGTCATCCTTCTCTTTTACCTTTTATATCCTTGGGTGGTACCTGTAGCCTTCGTCTTCTTAGATGATGTAGCCTCAGTCTAATTAGCTCTCAAACTAACCCATTGAATACTCCTATCAAGCACCGGTCTTGCAATCTGCATTATGTCAATTGTCTTATCCGCATTCCAATCTGTTGGATCAAGATCCTTAGTTCCAATCTTGTTTGCATCATACTTGGGATCCAAAACTATCCCATCATCGGATAATGTGTCAGGAATGTCTTCTTTTATTCCAAACTCAATCATGAGTGGGATAGGTATCCTTTCATAATTCCTCCTCCTAACATCATATTCATCTTGCAAGTCCTCCCAAAAATCCTCCAATAGATTAAAGTGCTTCTCAAAGACACTGGGGAGGAAAGCCCTCATCTTGTGTTTGGGGTCATAGCATTTCCTGGCCGTAGGCCCAACTTAAAATAAACTAACTCATCACAAACAGTCTTAGCTACCTGAATGTGTGGACAACAAAAGGCCCCCAGCTTCATTGGAAACTTATGGCACCCAGTCTTGTGCTTGTTGCTAAATTGGAGATTCACAGCCAAGGCTTGATAAATAAACTCCATTAAAATGATCCTATCACCACAACACCTAGGTAGCAAATGGGGATGACCATCAAAGCCTGTTAACCTGAAATAGGTGAATGTGGGGTACTGGATAAACCAATGTCCCCATTCATTCACAAAAGCCATTGCCTCCCTGCTAAGCCTATACCCAACATCACCATTAATTTTGTTGATAATGACATAAAGAAAGGCATCATTAACTCTTCTATAATGTTGCTCTGATGCCTGCAAGGTGAGCTGGTTATAATACTCCCACACTCTCTTTTGTCCTTGGGCTTCCCCCAATATACCTACTGTTTGAAGTCCACAAAAAATCCCCACTCGGGTAGCTGCATAAACCACATAGGAGGTCATAAAGAAACGTTTGGTTTCTCTCACCTTTATCATCTGATTGTGAATGTTGTCTGATACTATCATTGACTAGTCAAATTGTTGCCTCCCATCCAAAATAGTTTGAATGAAAGGAAACATCTATTCTTTAAATAGTGAAGCATCCCTTTTACCAAACACCCTAGAGAGGAACATGATTATATCTCCAATTTCTTTACTAAAGTCCACCCTCTTAGGCTAGTCTGGAAGCTTGATTAGAGACTTCTTCTCCACCCTCATCCATGTCTTATTCATGTGAAACCTATTCCTCTCCTTATTATCACTGTAAAGCTTTAAAGCCTCCGCTTCATTCAATTGCTTAGGATTCTTGGGATCAGGTATATGAAATAGGAATTTGATCATTTGAGGCGTGAAGTCAATAATGACATTACCCTTTACATCCACACACTACCTAGTAGCAGGATTATATGCTCCAGCTACTGCAAGAATCAACTCCGGACATTGGACAGATAGGGGAAAGAGTGCAACATGTGCTAGTCCTAACTGAACAATCCTTTCTGTCCTTCCTGTGATTTGGTCCTTAGTGAATGTATCCTCATGCAATTCTTCATATTTAAAAGGACCCAAATTGGTGTAAGTAATATCAGTCCAGTCAGAGTCAATTTTGCTAGCTGTGAGGACGACCTCCCTATGCTTACATCTCAAGGTATATGGGAGTTGTTCCACTTTGATCTTCTTTGGCCTAACTCCTTGCCATGAAGTTTCACCTGGCTGGCTCCTTTGAGAGGCCTCATCTGATGCTCCCAACATTCCTTAATAACTGCAACAATTCCATGTATTAGATGAACAAAGCATCTAAATTAGTCAATCATATAATCACTATTCCATCCTCCTAAGATAACATTTACTTAGTCAAACCATGCCTTTATCGGAGGTGGAACAGTAGAAGTATTAGGCATAAAGGATATTTCTTATCATGCGACGGGGCCGGGATTGAAACTGGACAAAGAACAAAACAATCAAAGGTGGGATTAGAACGGGAACCAAAACATGATCGGAAGCGAGACTGGAATGGGAACCAAAACATGATTGGAAGTGGGACCGGAACGGGAATCGGACCAGAACCAAAAGTTAGCTACCAAGTTCAACTTCCTCCTTGGATCCGCTTCCAACTAAAGTAAAGATAATTATCATAATAATGAATGGGATTGGAATAATTCCAGCAAATGAAGAGTATTCAAAAAAAAGTGGTCATATGGGCCCTAAAACCTAGGTCATACAGGCCCCAACGGAAACTAGAAATAGCTCAGCTTAACCCTCCAACAATTCCTCCGTACAAAAGTCATTAAAACCATGAAAAAGGGTTTTATTACAAAACCCTAATTCACCCGATACATCATTTCCAAAAACTAGGGAACAACAGAAAATTCGTACGAATAACCCAAAAGCGACGCGAGAAAACCAGAACAGGGTCCCAAAAATGAAATTCATTACCCAAGCAAGGAAACCCCTTCAAAATCGAAACCCTAGTCCAAACTAGAGCATGAAAAAATGGACCTATCACGAAAGTGACAGCAGAACAAACAACAAAGCAAAAATGACAAATGAAGAAAACAAACCCAACGAAATAGAACGGAACAAAAAAGAAAGAAACAAGCAAACATAACAAAAAGAACAGAAACAAACACCAACCAAGCGAAAAAATTCACAGAATAAACCCTCTTGCGAATATGCTAAAATGACACAAGCGAAAGAACAAAAGGGAAGAAGAAAAGCAAAAGAAACATACCTCAAAATGCTCCTTAGGATTGACCAGAAATTCACCAAGATTCGCTCCGCAATTCACCCCTGTGATCAAATCAATTCTCTCGAGACTCTCTTGGCTGTAATTTGCTTAAACAATTCACATAATAATAACAATGAGGTAGTTTAAGCATAATTAAACATTTAATCAATAATTCGTGCATGCCAATAGGCTACATTTAATGCCATAAATGCGGTAGATCGGGGATGGAGCCAACAACATGAACAGACAGTTAAGTCAAGTCCACGAACATCAAAAGGTAAGGCAGACATGGAGCCAGGTCGGGAACAAGATAGAGAAACTACAAAAAGTTCCATATTTCATTTCCAACCCCGGATCCGGTCCCAACAAAAAGACTGACTGAAAACAACAAACGAAGATGGGGGCGGAGACAAAACCGAAATGGAACTTCACAAAGTTTGAAGTTCGATTCCAGGTCCAGATCCAGTCCTGACCAAAAAGAAAAGAACAACACAAGAACAAGGGAAGCGAGACCAAAGTGAACACCGGACCCGGCCCAAACAACAAAGAAAGCGAGAAAGAAAAAGAGTGGAAGCGGAGTCAGGACGGGAACAAAAAAAATGGAAACTTGAAACTTCCCATGTGAGTTCCAATCCTGCATGAGCAAACAAAAAAAAACACAAGGAAACGACCAACAAATAGGAGGATGGACCAACCCAAGTGTTAGTGAAAAACAACCAAAAAAAACAAAAATGAAACAAGAGAGAAGGTGGAGTCGGAGTCGGAACCATATCCGAACTAGAAACCTTGAAATAGTTCCATGTCTATATTTTGTTCCAGACCCGCCTCTGACAGAACAAAAGAAAGACTTAGGAGCAAAAAAAAAGAACTCCTAAGACCCAACCAAACAACCAAAGACGACCAAAACAAAAGAAAAAGGGGGACCCATTTTGTTCCAAAATAAAATAAAATGGGGTTGTTATGCAAGGCATAACCCTACTCTTGTGGAAGATTGTGCTAACCGTGAAGGCAATGTGTGCTCTATTTCCTTCCCCTACTGGGAAATGACTATGTATTAGGGTCATTTGTTGTATGCCTACGTGGCATTTTGTAAATCCTATATTTGATAGCAATTATTGAATGATAATATTATGCATATTGTCTACACTTTACGTGTATTCAACTGTATACTTTACAACTTGTGTGTATACTTTTTCACTTATGAGTATTCTGATGTATACTTTACAACCTAGATGTTTTAATGCATATACTTTGTATTCATGTATGTAGTTCATGACTTAAGTGTATTTGAGTATTCTAATGTATACTTTATGACCTATGTGTTTTAATGCATATACTTTTTATTCATGTGTGTAGTTCATGACTTAAGTGTATTTGAGTAAATGAATCACTTTTTCACTTACTCACGAGGAACAAAATGAACCCTACACCCCTTTGCACCTTTACATCGCATCCATTTGACCCTTTTTCCATCAACTAAAAAAATATCACCACGGGAAAATGCCTTAGAGATATAAAAAATAAAGATAATTTATTGTAGAGGGTCCAAACACGATCCCATAGCCTCAGATGGAGAGTCTGTAAGCATCATGATTTCCGAGAAATAGCTCTTCAAAGATTTCTACCTTTTAGCACTTTGGAATCTTAAGGGAAATCGCAGGTCCAATGTAGTTTAGAGTGATACGGCATACTTGGGTGCAAAAGAGGACCATCCCTAGCGTAAACGTACCCATATAGACGTCTTGGAACAATCTGTTTGGTCATATGAGTTGCAGAATGAAAGTTGCACTACTTTGCAACTTTACTCTGCTTGCATTTGACAACTTTTTCCTCAACTAAAAATTTGTCACCACGGGAAAACGCCTCTAAGATAGAAAAAAATGAGAGAGGTTATTGTAGAGGGTTCCAAAAAAATCCCATAACCTCAGATGGAGAGTCTTTAAGCATCACGGTTTCCAAGAAATAACCCTTCAAAGATTGTTGTCTTTTAGCCCTTTGGACTCTTAAGGGAAATCACCGGTCCAATGCAGCTCAGAGTGATTCAACATATTTGGGTGCAAACAAGGACCATCCCTAGTGTAAACGTACCCATTTAGACATGTTGGAATAGTTTGTTTAGTCGTACGAATTGTAGAACGAAAGTTGCACCACTTTGCAACTTTACACTGCTTGCATTTGACAACTTTTTTCCTCAATTGAAAAATTGTCACCACGGGAAAATGCCTATGAGATAGAAAAAAATGAGAGAGGTTATTGTAGAGGGTCCCAACACGATCTCATAGGCTCAAACAGAGAGTCTGTAAGCATCACGGTTTTTGAGAAATAACCTTTCAAAAATTTGTCTTTTAGCACTTTGGACTCTTAAGGGAAATCGCCAATCCAATGTAGCTCAAACTGATTCAACGTATTTGGGTGAAAAAGAGGACCATCCCTAGTGTAAACATACCCAGTCGAACATGTTGGAACAATCTGTTTGGTCGTACAAGTTGCACCACTTTGAAAATTTACACTGCTTGCATTTGACAACTTTTTCCTCAATTGAAAACTCGTCACCATGGGAAAATGTCTCCGAGATAGCAAAAACCGAGAGAGGTTATTATAGAGGGTCCCAACATGATCCCATAGTCTTAGACAAAGAGTCTATAAGCATCATGGTTTTCAAGAAATAACCCTTCAAATATTGCTTCCTTTTAGCACTTTGGACTCTTAAGGGAAATCATCGGTCCAATGTAGCTCAGAGTGATTCGACGTATTTGGGTGCAAAAGAGGACCATCCCTACCATAAAATTATCCATTTGGATGTGTTGGAATAGTCCCTTTGGTCATACGAGCTACAGAACAAAAGTTGCACCACTTTGTAAATTTACACTGCTTGTATTTGACAACTTTTTCGTCAACTGAAAACTCGTCACCACAGGAAAATGCCTCCGAGATAGCAAAAACCGAGAGAGTTTATTGTAGAGGGTCCCAACACAATCCCATAACCTCAGATAGAGAGTCTGTAAGCATCACAGTTTTTGAGAAATAGCCCTTCAAAGATTGTTGTCTTTTATCACTTTGGACTCTTAAGGGAAATCGTCAGTCCAATGTAGCTCAGAGTGATTCGGCGTATTTGGGTGCAAAAGAGGACCATTCCTAGTGTAAACGTACCCATCTCGACATGTTGGAACAGTCCGTTTGGTCGTACGAGTTGTAGAATGAAAGTTGCACCACTTTGCAACTTTACACTGCTTGCATTTGACAACTTTTCCCTCAATTGAAAACTCGTCACCACGGGAAAATGCCTCCAAGATAGCAAAAACTAAGAGAGGTTATTGTATAGGGGCCCAACATGATCTCGTAGCCTTAGAGAAGAAGTTTGTAGGCATTATGGTTTCCAAATAACAACCCATCAAAGATTGCTACCCTTTTGCACTTTGGACTCTTAAGAGATTTCATCGGTTGAACGTAGCTCAGACTGCTTTAGCCTATTTGGGTACAAAAGGGGACCATACCTAACCTATACGTACCCATCTGGACATGTTGGAATACTCGGTTTGGTCGTATGAGTTTCAGAACAAAAGTTGCAGAGAAAACAACTTCTAGGCTACTAGTGGTATAATTACCATAACTTATTCAAATCTCCATAAAGTTTGACCAAACCAAAGGCATTTGAAAGCTAACTCAATTATATAACCATACCACACATGTGAAAATCATGATAAGTCCGTACAGACCATACAAAAGTAAAAGAACAACACAGGACGTTGGAAAAATACAAAAATCTTTTTCTTCAAAGATGCAAATTCTTATTTTCAACTTCTCCAACCCTAAGGTCATGTTTACAAGATTTATTTATTCCCTTACAAGTAGTTTTTATCCTCCAACCAAAATCCATCTAAATTTTAACAACATTTCAAAAAGTTGTCATTACAATTGAAAAGTTGTTATTGACAACATTTGGCAATTTTTTACATCTTTTACCCAAATGACCCACAAACTTCCAAAATGACTCCAAATGATCATTAATGGTATAAAATGAACTTATTAACATGAAACAACACAAAATAAGACAAAATTGAAACTTTGACTCTTGGAGGCTTGATAGGCATGTGGGTGCTCCTGCACCAGAACATGATAATTATCATTAGTCTACTTTCTAAGAAATGCTACATGAAACAAAACATGAATTTGTGAGAGAGAAGGAGAAGAAAATAGTAATATTTTCTATGGACTATAAAGGATATATGATATTTTTTGAATTTCAATATGTAATGATAATCCAATATTGGTGTAGAACACTATGTTGCTCTATTTTAAGGATTGGTCTAGTTAGGTTCATGTTGTTGTCAAATAAGGCCATGTTAGGTCATCATGCAATGTTTTTTTTGGTTTTTGAGTCTAGGTGGGGCTATTATGTAAATGTTGCTATAATGTAAAAAAATGTTGTGATGGCAAAACTTAAAAATTAGAAGGAATGCCAAACGGTTAAGTTGGTTGGAGAGGTAGTTGAAGAGGTTGGGTCATTTGTTTTTGTTGTTAGGGGCTTAAATAGGCCTCCCATAAGCCAATGAAAGAGTTAGATGTTTGAATGTGAAGAAGAGATCATTAAAAATTCTGATTTCTTAGTAATTTTCTGAGTTTTGCATTATTTTATGACGATTCAAGGCTATGTATGAATATGTACCGACATATCTTGTTCTAATAGTGATTGGATCAGATGTAGGACTATATTAACTTTGATTTGAATTCATTCTTGTGGAATTACTTTCAGTTTCAAGCAACTTAGAGGTGTTTTTTCTGTAAATGGGTTTGTATTTGCTCAATCAAGGGTTTGAGAGGGTAATATGATGAAATAGGCCATTCCACCTATTGTACTTGTTGTATCTTAGTGGAGCCTAGTTGGAGTAGGTGTAGGTGTAGGTGTAGGAGGAATAATTTAGTGTTGGAAAAGTTATTTGAGGAGGTTTCCCATGCTGCCCCAATGGAAACATAAATTTTTAGGCCTTAAAAGCAAGGCTAGGAGTGGTGAAAAGAATAAATTGCTTGAGAAAAAGTTAGAATAGGTTGGAAATAGTGTGAGAATGTGAAGTTTGATGAGATAGAAGGTTTTCAAAGGAAAGGGAGATCATTTGTATGTTTGGGCATGAAGCCCTAGTTGAAAAAAGAGGGTTTTTGAATGGAAAAGTGAGGTTTTAGAGTGTAAAAGTGGGTAAAGTTTGGGGGAAACATAATTTGAAGGATTCTTAAGCTTGTGCAGGCTGAATAGAGAATTTTTGAACTTGTTTCAAGGTTGTATGTGGTTTGGAGATCGGTTTTTCAATAAACCCTTGGCTATTTTGTGAAAAATGAGGGTTTCAAGGAATGGGACTCTAGAAGGGAAGTTTTGAACTAGAATCTGGAGAAGTTGTGGTTTTGGAGGTAGTTTAAGGTCTTTCTAGTGATATCTTGGGTTGAAAGAAAGTTTGGAGGTGTGTTCCTTTGTAAAAGTGGGCTAATTGGAGCCCTTTTAAGCGTAAAAGCTTAGTTTGTGAGGAGTTGGTCCAAAGTGACCATATGATATTTCTTGATATGTTTGGGTTGGGAATAATGGGTGCTCAAAGAGGTGCATAGTATACAATTTTTTCAGATAGTTTGAGAGTTGAGATAAAAAATAGAGGTTTGGACACCTACTAGGTGAGTAGGTCTGAATTGTGGAACTTGTGGAGTAATCACCCTTGTTAGGGATTGAAGGTTGAAAGTTTTATTTCTTCAAGTGAATTTGAGTTTGGATAGTTGAGGACCTCCTTGTCACTGCATCAAATATGAAATATGTAGTGTGAGACAATGAAATTTGTGTATTTAAACTTTAAAGTTAAAATGGTAAACTTTACCATTGTTCTTGTCTTCAAAGTTTTTTAAACTATATATAATATAACCATAATATAACTAAGCAATATATGATATAATTTAACCATTATTTTTTATTTTTTATTGTGAACTATATAATATAACCATTATTTTTTATGCTATTGTACATTGATATTTAACCATTGCTAAAGATTAAATTTTCGAAGAGTTTAAACATGCACATGAGGAACAAATTATTTCAATTCTCAACTTCTGTATATCAAATTATCCAATAATCAAGTGTATGTCCATATACAAAAATGGCATCAACGCCAACTCAAACAAAGTTTTACAAAATGTGGCATATGCCATCTCGATATCTATTCAAAATATATGTATGCCAAAATGTCTATCTCATCCTAAACTATTGGTGGATCATCAAAATGGAGTCTCTTTGAAGCACTCTTTGGCTTTGAAGGTAGCTGCACAAGAAAAAATCAAACCACAATTGAGATTAGTTATATTATATAATTGGGTATGTGCAGGATCATGATGGGTTGAAAAGTGGCGATATGATGGGTTTTTGTAGGGTATGTGGCTGATGACTTTTTTTAACCCAAAATTGATGAAACGGAAAGGGTTTTTAAAAGAGATTCTCAGCTTTCCACCAACATAAATTATACTTTACTTTGAATTTAATAAATAATTATTATTTATTTTCTATTTGAATTACAACTAAAGTCCTGATTGATAGGCTGATTGAAAAACATATATAGCTTTCAAACGCTATCACATTTTTTGAATCTGAAACATGTGTCACATTCTATGCTTCACATACTATAGGATTAAAAAAAAAGAAATGAATTTCATGAAGTTTTGACCAACTTAAGGTGGTTAGACATATGAGTTTTTTAATTTTTTAAAAGTTGTAATAAAAAATTCATAATTAATTATTTGCTTGGAAAAAATTACAAAAAAATATGCATCACATCAGGACATGAGTCCTCTACTTATATCTAAAATCTTATAAAAAAATATTATCATTTTATTGTGGTTAGGGTGGTCAGACAGACACCTACCTCTTATTTTTTCCTTGAAATTTAAGTACTACTGCATTGAAATTTCAAATTTTCACCAAATAGATTTAAAAAAAAAAAACCTAGTAGTTTAGAAACTACATTCAATTAGATACAAATTCTATTTTTACATATTTTTGAAATAATATAGATAACTTATTCAAATTTTTACGTCAAGTTGCCTAACTTTGATTTTTTTGAATTTTTTTCCACTTAAGGGCCTATTTTTTCCATGATGATCCTACACATACCCAATTTAAAATTGAATAATTAACATCAAAATCAATATACATTGAATTATAATTGAACTCTAAAATTGAAATCTTGATTACCTCATAAATACATCTCTTCAAAGGGTTAGGAGTCCTAGAATATGCCCCTCTCAAAGAATCAATCAAACCAACTTTTGGAATGTCAATCTATATATGTGAACAAAAACATAAAATTGATACAAGTTAGCATACAATTTTTAGTAATAGGAACATATTTACCAAACACAAAATAAAATGAACACATACCTCTTTAGGCATCTCTTTTTCTTTAACTCCTTCAAGTGTTTCAACACCTCCTCCTTGAGGTGTTTCAACACCTACTCCTTGAGGTGTTCCAACACCTACTCCTTCAGGCATTATGAAACTTGTCAACAAGGATGTGTAGCTCATAACCACATGTACATAAAAATGAAAAGTATATGAAACTACCAATCTATGTAGATGTATGCATAATCACTATAAGATCTTAAAAATCTTAATTCAATCGAATTTGATTCAATTACCTTTCCCTTATCTACCATTGTGCCTCCATAGTCTGGACAACACTACATCTCACTCACACCAAGCGTTTCCTACAAGAGGAAAATAAGATAAACATATAAGTTAATATATAATTTCATTAATGACAATTCAAATGACAAGCAAGTATATAATAAAAAAATGTAAATGAGTGAGTGCGAAAATATATACCACATGCATGTCGAGGCCAAATGAAATGGCCCTGAGGGTGCTATCAGTAACCTGTGTAAGATCATCCTCAGACATTAACTATTAAATAGAACATGTAAATAAATATTAGTACTTGATACTCTCTTATTAATATTCATTTAAAAAAAATGCAAGTTATGAATTTACAACTTAAATCTTACCTATGTAACTATTCCAACGTCCCCCTCTATAGTAGGAGAGGACTCTGTAGGGTGTGCCCCAATCCCCTATGTTTGATCTCCTATAACATCCACATCATGGAGGTTATAATCATAAGTGTCCAAGGGATGCTCAACAGGTTGTACAAGAGGACCCAAGTATATCTGGTGGCACATAGTGCAAGTATGTGGCACACAGATATGTGGACCTGAGGAGGATGATGCAGTAGCACTCGATCCATCGCCAATATCACCAGCATGTGGTTGAGCTACTATAGTAGTATGGGAAACCAAAAGATCACTCAAAGAGTGAATAGCCTAAATGGTTAGTGTGGCTACATCCTCGATAATATCTAGATGATGTACTGGAGGTGGCTGAGGAAGGGAAGGAGGGGGAACATATGGGCCCTGGACTACTCTAACTGCCCCTGGTCTATCTTGGGGCATACCTCCACCTGCGCCTTGGAAGGGTTTAATGACAAAGTAATTTACATGATGCCCTAACACAAACTCAACGTATAATTTTTTAATAAATTAAAATGGTACATCAATATTGTTGTTGGGTGGTTTATCAAAAACTATCCACCAACGATCCCAAAAGTTATCTACAGTGTCCTTATTTGTGCACCATTTTATAGAAAGTTTTATTTTATTAACATTAACTGGAAGAACAGTGTGGGGGTTAACAAATAAAGAGGTTATTTGGGATTTTTTATTTCAAGATGTTTCACCTCTTTGTAAGACAATCCATAGGAGTAATATTCCCTCATGGTTTCTCACCATGAAAGAATGGCATTATGTTGGGTGTAGAGGGTTTCTATATTTTTAATTATTTCTTTCAATGTGTTTGCCATATGGGATAATCGAGGGATTGTCTTATAATCATCACAAATTCCCCTCAATTGCTCCAAATTTTCACCAATTAACTCTTCAATTGATGGGCGCGAAGGTGGTAGAGAGTTTGACATTTGTGGGTTTTGATTCTCAGCCATAATACTTGATTGAAGTTCAAAACTAATTAATCTAATTGAAATTACACAATATAAATGAAATTATTGTAAAAAACTCTAGTTTTTAATAAAAATCCATAAAAAACTATTAAAATTATACAAAACCAATACAAAAATTGATTAAAACAAAAAAACCAAAAACTTACCTTACAAATTGGATATCAGCTAAAATCCAATATCATATATGCCCTCATCGTTGCTGTTACTGTGGCTGTAAGTTTAAAATGACTGTCGTGGACACTATTTGGGTATATATTACCTGACAAAAATTGGATATATCCGATTTGTATTACTTTGGCTTGGGAATTGCTATGGAGCAATGTACTGAATCCCAACCCAAAAAAAAGTCAACTCAGGATTTTCACATTTTTTGGTGAATTGAAAATGCTACTTTTTCATATTGCCACTTTTTGGCCCATCATGATCCTGTGCATGGCCCTCATTAAAGTGTGATTGTTGCATGTGAAATTCTTAAAGCATCAGTGAAGGGTGATACTGCATCCTTTTGATTATCCTTCTCATATTTGATTTGTGTTAATTTTAGCATGATTTCTCCAATACTATATTGGTATAATTTATCTCCCAAAATAGAACAAGAACCTTTTGATCCTTGGTAATTAGATCAGATATATTTGGAAAAGAAAATAATATTTATGATTTTACATTAATTAGAGTATTTCTCCATTTAAATCATGTACCTTTGTTCAAATGTGAAGCATCGTTTCATAGTTGGGTTTCATAAGGTTGTGAATAAGGAACATTGTTATTGTAATTTTTTTTACTTAGTATAATATACCATACAAACTGCAAAGGTGAGGCCATAATAACATAGAAATGACCATTAGGCTTCCCAAATTTTGTAATGGAATTGTTGTTCTATAAACACAATGCAAAATTTCTTTAAAAACAATGTATTTTGCAATGTAGAAGCCTCCTTGCAAATATGAGTTTTCCTTGTTGCCTATTTTGGAGGTTTAGAAATACAATGTGTTGTTAATTGTGTAGACTCTTATGCCAAAAATGTGCACCTATGTACATACAAAAATGCATAAAACCATACATAAAAACATACATAGAAACATACATAACATGATGAGACAACATAGTGTGTGGCCCGCTAGATGGGGGATAAAAGTGATGAAACTGACAGATGGGACTAGACATGAGGGAAATGGTAGGGAAGAGTTAACAACACTTGGTTTTCCCGCCTCTTGTTGGCTGATAAAACTATGCCTCATGGCTTGTGGAAAAAGTTGTCATTTTTAGAGCTTTTTTCTGGCACGGGAATTGGAGGTGGACTGACGTGTGTGTTTTTGGTTTAGAGAAAGAAGGGTGAAAACACTCTGTGTTTCTAGTATGCACATTGAAAGCTAAAGGTTGGAGTGCACATGAGGAGAAAACCAACCAAATCGAGGTGACGGGTACTAACCAATAGTGTTGCAAAGGGTTTTACAACACTATTTGGGTTGCTTGTTTCTTAGCATCTAGGGTTTTCCAACATGAATTTTTACAAAACAGAATGAAGTGTGTACTATGAAGTACATCATGTATTGATGATTAATAGAGCCCCTTTAATGAGAAATGTGTTATTTGATAAAATAGAACCCCATCTATATGTTTGTATATTTGCATTTCAAGAAAAAGCTTGGGTATAAGTAAAGGAAGGCTTCAAAACACATTGTGTTTCCCAACCTACACCACACAACATTCACCACTGTCAACAAGTTTATTTATTATTTCCAATAATGGAAAGAAATTGGTTTTCTTGTTATTTTTAATGCACACCTACATATATGGGTTTAGAAACTAGAAGGGCTTGGGTATGTTGTGATGTGGAGGTTGACAAATGCAGTGTGTTATGAAGCATGCAATTTGTTATATCACATAGGCTATGTAGGTTTAACTGTCTACCCCAAAGCTTGGTCCATGCCATTAAGTGTTGTTGACAAACGATAGCGTGTTTTCAAATGTTGTATCTATGTGAGGACATTGAAAGCTGAACATGTAACAATTGAATCAAGGTTAGTCACATATGAGCTAAATTTGGACAGTTTTCCTCATTTGTGATACTTCTGTATTGAATATTAAAATTGCAAAATTATAAAACCCTCAACAAAAAAGCACATAATGAACTTTTCATATCAAATGAAAACCCCTTTTGCAAGGAAAACCCTTGGAAACCCATCAATGAATAACTCGTTATATATTCTGCATGGTTTCTAATTTTTCTAAATGTTATTCAATTATTTTACTCATGTTTCCACAATGGGTTGTCAATTATTTCATTCGACAATCAAATTTTTTTAAAACCAATAGATGGGAGGAAACCAAAATTTAAAAACCATCAACACAAAAACACATAAACAACTTTGCATTTCAAACAGTGTTCCATAGGGTTTCGGGGATGGTAGGGGACATGTTTCTGGGACGTGGGGATGAGGGGTCTAATTTTTGGGGTGGCTGGGGAATGGCAAGGGGATGGTGGTGGGCGGGGGGGAGGGGCGGAATGGTGCTAAAATACATATAGTACTTGAAAAAATAGTTATAAAAAGATGTATAAGAATAAGAATTATACATCTTGGAGACAATTGGGAGTCCCCTAGACGTCTTAAGGACATCCCATCATCCTCAAAGTCTTAGTGGCATCTTGGAGATAGCGACACTGGTGGTGGGATGGTGGCGCTAGTGGTGGGCTGGTGGGGGGACGTCCCCACCTAGGAAACACAAGGTTTTTTGGGGGGATGCGTCCCCATGGAACACTAATTTCAAATGAAAACCCCTTTTTCCAAGGAAATCCCTTTGTTTTCCTGTCAATGAAAACCAATCTTCGCAATGAATAGTCATTCATTTCTTCACAGTTCTTAGGCATAATGGAAAAATGGCATATTTCTGGCAGATATACAAACTTGCTAGCTAGCTAGCTACTCGCATCTGTCAAATGCATTTTTGTATGCAGAGTGGCCGCTCTGCTTCGGCCTCCAAATGCCTGCAACTCCTTTTCGTGCTCTCCAGCAACCTGCAAAATGTCAATGTCAAAAATGGAAGCCAAAATAAGATCTCGTCTGGGCTTTTTGCTATTTGCAAATTATGATTTTGAATGCCACGTTTTGGGATTTTTGTCCATTCCAAAATATGATTTTAAAAGCATGATGATAGTTATGATGCATTTGACATGCGTATTTGTAGGGAGAATAGCATCGTCCTAATTGTAGAAGGTGATCTCCCTACAAAACCCCATGGCTTACACATGATAATGTATTGCCCTTTTTCAGGGATAAGACATGTCTGATTATGTTATCATGTTGAAGACATGTTTTTTCAGGGATAATAACTTGATTTTATTATATAATTGGAGGTTGGAAAACATTGTGTTGTTGGAAAACATTGTGTGTTGTGAGTTCTTTCATTCTGCATGTTGAAAGTTGAAAGTTTCAGAGCACGGGGTGGAGTTGCAGGTGTCAGATATATAAAACTATCCAAATTCACTTGAGGGGTGAGTAAAAAATTGGGTTGTTACTTGTCAAGGGTTTTAAAATGTTATTTGGTTTGCAGGTTTAATAACAACTAGTGTTTTCTAACCTGCAATTACACATTGTTGGCCTTCTCATTGCATGAAGAGGTCGACCTATCAATGCCTGATACAAGCATTAGATAAGACCTCTATAAAAACATGACAACATTTCATTGCAACTGTGCATTTTTGGAGAAACTTTGCAATATTTTCAAAACACTCTCTTCTCTCTAACACACATTACCACCTCTTCCACAATATGATCCACTGAGGTCCATGATGTCGAAAGGTGTCATCCATGTATGATGGAGAGAAGAGCATGTTTTGCAAATGAGAAAGGTATGTTTCAAAGTTGCCTAATTGTCATGAAATGTTGTCATGTTTTTATAGAGGTTACTTCTAGAGGTCATAGGAGAAAATAGGTTGCATATTTGATGTGGGTTTTTCGAGAGCTTTCCAGTGGTATCATCTGCAGATCTTGATGTAAAAAAAAACAAAAAAGCACCACATATTGGCAGGATGAAAAACACAGTGGGTTCTATGTTATTTAATTTTGCTTGTTCTAATTCTTCTTTGTATGGTGAAGATGTGAAAGCTAATAATTTTTTTGATGCAACTATGCAAGATGTCGCGTAATTCTGAAGCATGTGTCTATAGTTGGTTGACCAACTACCACCCATATCTTCCATTGAATATCCTTGCTCGGATAGAGGAATTGAGTCTCCCGTACAGGTTGCAGGAAAATATGTTAAGGAGAATTGACATAAAAGGGCTAAAGTGCAGTGACGTCAAATAACATAATTATGCTCATTTCTTTGACCTTGTCTTCAGTGTATGGGCCAAAATGAGCATGGACGTTCAATATCACAATATACAAATAGAGATTGTAAATTTTTGTGATTGGCCAATTCATTTTTACCAAGAGATGTGAGACCTATTCCTAGCTGGATGCATCTAGAAGGTATCCATTAAACCAACAACAATCATCTAGAAGCACAATCTTCCCAAGGAGCTGAGAATGAAATTAATGAGATTCCTTAAGGGAGAATGTCAAATTAGTCATCGCATGGGTCCCATCAAGGAATGGTTGCTTGTTGTGTTGAAATTCAACTACATTGTCAGGTTTGATGATGAGTTTTATTATAATTCATATCAGAGTTGGGTCGCAGGTTTTGTTATGCCATACATACATGCCCCAACTTTTTCTTGGAAAATTCGGGACCCCCTTTTGTTTTCTTTCATTTCATTGGTTTGGTTTGTCATGTTTGTGCTTTGTTGTTCTTATTTTCGTCTTTTCTTCGCTTCCTTGTCATTTTTTTTTTTGTCAGGATCGAGTTTCAGAATGGAATCGACACTTAACACCTTTCATGGTTTCAAGTTCTTATTCCATCCTAACTTTGATCTCCAATTCCTTGTTTTCTTCTTTTTGGTTCGAAATCGAGTATCAAACCCACACCAGAATTAGGAACCTTTCCAAGGTTCTTGTTCTTGGTTCCATCTCGATCCCAATTCCCGCATCTGTTGTGTTTTTTTCTTGTCGGGTTCAGGTTTCAAAACCTTCCTAGAACCTTGCACTCTCTGAAGGTTCCTTTGTCGGGTCCATTCTTGATCCCGATCTTTGGCCTATTTTGGTTTTTCTCATCTTTGGTCGTTGTGTTGTTTGTTTGTTTTGGTAGTTTTTGTTCGTCTTCGTCCTTGTCTTTTTGTCGGTGTCTTTTCGCCTCATCGTCATCCTTCTTCGTTCTTCGTCTTCATTTTTGTGTTGTTTGTTTGTTTGGCTTCATTTGTTGTTGTGTCACTTATTTCTAGTTTTTTGTCATTCATTTTGATCTTCACTTCAGTTGTCCTGTCTTTAGAGTCTCAAAAATCTAAAAAAAAAAGTATAAAATATAAAAAAATACAAAAGAAAATCACAAAATAAAAAAATACAA
Organism: Sequoia sempervirens; assembly: GCA_007258455.2. Lineage (NCBI taxonomy): Eukaryota > Viridiplantae > Streptophyta > Pinopsida > Cupressales > Cupressaceae > Sequoia > Sequoia sempervirens. The sequence goes on along the minus strand of VDFB02000008.1, from coordinate 5,579,470 downwards.
AAACATTCAAAAAATAGAATTTAAAAAAAATTTGAATAAATAAACTTTTTAAAAACTTATAAATTTTAAATTTAAATAAATTAATCTTTTTTTAATTTTAAAAGATTTATAAAGTTTAAATTTTAAAATAAATAAGTATTAAAAGATTGTAAAATTTAAATAACAAAAATCTTTTAATATTTGAAAATATTTATAAAATACAAAATCATAAAAATAAAAAATCTAAAAATTCAAAAAAGCATTTAAAAATATAAAAAAAAATCAAAACAATTGAAAATCAGAAATATAAAAAATGCAAAATAAATAAATCTTTTATTGTAAAAGATTTAAATATTAAAAGGTTTAAAATTTAAATAAATAAAATCTTTTTGTTTTAAAAAGATTTTAGAATAATAATAATAAATAAGTTTTAATAAAGTAAATAAGAAATCTTTAAAAAATTTATTTTAAAAGATTTAATAATTTAAAATTTAGTAAAATAGATCTTTTAAATTTTAAAAGATTATAAAATTTTAAAAATAAAAAATCATAAAATGTAAAAGTAAAAATAAATAAAGTCAAAAATACATAAAAATAGAAAAATCTTTGAAAAGAAAAATTAAAAAATTAATTTTTTTTAAAAACTTAAAGCTTTCAAAAATTTGAAAAATGTAAGGGACCCATCGGGGTCGGATCGCGAACAAGCACCGAAGCTTTAAATTATTTAGCACGATCGCGTATAAAAAAGAGTGTCGAATTTTGGTTCGGGTAGAACCTTGCACAATATTACAAAATGTTCTCCAACATGGTGTTAGTCTGATTCCCGATCCCGCTACTTTTTCAGATTTCAAGATGGTGGAAGAACTTGGCACCAAAAAAATGTAACGTTTGGTTTCAAAAATATTCCCGACTCCGCTTCTTGAGATAGAAGGAGAATGAAGTTTTCCCGAAGTTGATTGTCCTGAGTTTAAAAGACTCCTGATCCTGCACACAAGCAGCATGTTGGATTGCGGAAGCGGACCAAACATGGAACCATGAACGAGTGCAATGTAACATTCAAGTGTAGGTTTAGGTCCTGATCCCGACTTTGCTTCTGCCCGTTTTCCGAAGACAAAGATGTAAATGCAGTTCTTCAAAAAGAAATCTGATCTCATGGAATGCCATGATTTCAGGTTTGAAAAGGTAGTGAACAAAATAGAAACACAGGCAGGGCTTCACACTATTGGACAAAATGCTTCAATTGAGATGCTTTCTTGTGAATACAATGACTACAAAGTGCACAATATGGATTTGTTTAAAAATGAGTTTCAATACTTTCAAGCAACAACAATTCATGAATGAAGAATCAAACAAAGGTGTGTGAAATGTTTTAGACAGAGGCAACCAACGAATTGTTTCACCGAATACCTCATAAGAGATTGTGGTCTGATGATAAACCAAGATTGCATAATTGGCAGTAAGTGAATCGGCTAGAAGATCATTCAAAGAGAAGATACATTCAACATAGGAATATAATTGAAATTTCAAGTAAATGTAAATGGTAGGTTTTTAGCCAATTTTTACAACTTATGCAAAATAAGTAAATAAAGACGATGGACATGAACCATTTGGAAAGTGCCTGGAAGAGAAGTCACCTCATGGAACAAAATGATTGCAAAATATGCACAAAATGGATTTGATGGAAGTTTTCAAGAGAATTCGAAGAAAACGCAACAACTATGATTAGAGGTGGTAACTACCCTGGTAAACATGAAATGCAAAACACAAAAACAAAGGCAAGGTGCATGAGATGCTTGAAAAAATGCCTCACAAAGAAAGGTGATCTCATGGGATGTTGTTGATTGTGGGATATGCACCAAATGATCTGTTGAAAAGGTTTTAGAAACTTGAAAGCAAATGCTTTGGCTTGTTGAAAGCCAATTTCCCATGAAGGAATCCTCTAATGCTTGCACCAAAGTGAAAGCATATAATGAAGGCAGACAAATGATTCTAAAAAATGAATATGCAAAATGTGGAAGCATAGACGTGGCAGGAGAACCGTGTGACAAATTGCATACAAGAACACATGAATCACTATGGAATGTAGTGAATGATAGAACATACATGAAAAATGGTGAATGCTACAAACATGGCAAGCAAACTATTTGAGAGAATGTCTCAAAGAGGATGTCCTCTAAGAAAATGCATTATAACAGAAATAAAGCAAAAATGGATTAGTGAAGGCAAGAAACTTTCAAAGAAAAACTTGCAAGCAAATGCATACTTGTGGCCAAAGGAAAGTTAAAGTACAAGAAAGGAATGTGGAACGTTTGATTAGAAGAACCTTCAATGGTGTGATTTCAGGTGATGTTATTATTGATAATCATTCACAAAAACATGCTTGTTGAAAAGTCGATGTAAACTTCTAAGTCAATATAAATGGTAGAGGTCTTGCAGTTGCAACTGCCTTGGCCAACATCTATGCAGTGTATGGGAGTAGAGACACATCCTATGAGCCATTTGACAAAAATCCCCCAACAAAATTCCATCCCATGAATAAAATGATGGCAGATATATGCAAAACGGATGTGTTGAGAAGATTTAAGAAAAGTTTCAAGCCAATGCAACTCATAGGTCAAACCAAGTTTTTCCATTGTTGCCAAAGTCCTCTTCATCTGCAGCCAAATGGAATATTAAAGCACAAACCGAACACTTGAATTGCTTTATGGAGCGCCTTTAATGAATTTTTGCAGGGTTTGTGCAATATGCATATATTGAAAAGTGGGGTCATCACTTCATCAATTGAACAGTTACAAGATGTCATCTCATGGAATGTTTTGATTGTTGGGTATGCACAATATCAATTTGTTGAGAAGGTTTAGAAATTGATCAAGCTGTTAGAGCTCAGATATAGCTCTGATACCATGTTAGAATTGGCTATGGATGCCAAGACCTTGAGGCCAAATGGAAAGCACAAGAGAGAGAGATGAATATGACAAGAATAAACTATATTCAATGTCAATGATATGATTGATTGTTATTAAAATGAGAGACCCCTTGGTTATATAGCCAAGGTGAGATGCAAGATGTCATAGGATTATGACAAGTGTCTTAATCATATGACATGAGACAAAATAATCACACTTACCTAGGTTCACATGTAGTAGTTGTCAAAAGATAAGATAACAACTAGTGACAACTAACACCTTCTAGAAAGATTCCTTCCTAGGACCTAAGTAAACTTAACATGTGTAAATAAGTCCCCTAGTAATGAATGAACTAGGTACAAGAATTTATTTACACTAACACAAGCTAATGCAAGCCACTACTTTGCTAACATCTATAGCTGTAGTATAATAGTAGCAAGGAAAGCATGGAAAATGCATGAGAGATGATTCACTTAATGCCTCAAAAGTGATGTCTATGGAGTGTCATGACTACAGGAAGGGTGCAATATAGTTCTGTTTAAAAATCCTTTTAAAACCCAATCAAATGTTGTAGTTGTAATTGCTTTGGTAGATTTGCATACAAGATGTGGAAGGCTGGAAGAGGCACGCAGGTCATGTAACACAATGCTTCGGAGAAATTATTTAATGTGATGGTTGCACAACATGATCAAAATGGAAGTCTTGACATAAGGCTAAATATCCATCAGGAGCATATGTGATGCCAATGAACTGTCTAATAGAGTGCTCCAAAATAATGCCCTCCTAATGAATGCAATTATTTTAGGATATCCAAAAAATGAACTTGGGCAGATTAAGTTTGAAAAGATTGATGCAACATCAATGATTGCAGACATGGCAGTTTCTGAGACACCTTCTTCTCAATATTTCTTTACAAGTCATGTGGAATAGGAAACTTGTGCTATGAGGATCTGATGGAACTCATGGAAAGCATTAATTGACTTTGATCTTTGTGGAAATAAAAGGGGGATTACTTATGAGAAAGAAATTCATGGGTCCAAAGGAAAATGGGGTTGAAAGAGTTTTGAATTCGCATAGAACACCATTTTAAATGTTATTTTATTTAAATATTTTTAAATAACATTGTTTATTAATGTTCAAATTGAAGGTGTCAAAGTTCATTTATGCATTCAAATTAAAATAAATTTGAAATATTTTGGGAATTAATTAAATTTTACAAATTAATTAATTTTTTGGATTAATTAATAAACTTTTAATGTTTTATAGGTGCTTTTCATGGATTGGAGTGGATCATAATGAAGATGATCTTGCAAATATGATATGCAAAGGGGAGATTTTCTAAAGAGAATGAAACTAGCAGTGAACTGAGTCTTTCATGGTCTCCACTTGGAGCGATTTTTGGAAGGATGCTAATCTACATCATACAAGACAAAGGACTCAAAATCAAACTTGAAATTGCAATTGTGAACTGGAGTTGACTAAAATCAAACAGAAGTTGATAACATAAAGTTATCTTTTTGAAGAATTGTATGTGCACAAAGCTACAACTTTTGATGTCTCAGTTTTTGAGGGAATTATTTAATTGTTGAGCTACTTATTGTAAAATCTGCTCATTTGAAGAGAGATTTTTAGGAAAAAGAGTTAGACATTTTTCTTAGAGCTGATTAGAGTTAGCAGTAGAATAGGCAATGGAGTTTTCTGCATTTTTAGTTAATCGAGTCAATTTGAAGACATTGATTTCTATGCACTGGTGAAACTTGCCAAATTTGTAAATGTTGTTTATCTGTTTCACAACAGTAGAAGCAACCAAACTTAAACCTGCTTTAAGTTGTTCTCTAGAATGATTTTTCGTTGTGTTAGTCATTTGATTTGGAATTCTTTGAGGAATGAAGTTTTATCTTTTCTTTTGTTCGAAATGGTGATTTGTGATTTACAGTTAAAGTTTGTACTGTGAATGAAAATTCAACTTTATATTGATTACATGTTGATTTATTCTACAGTTTAGTTTAGGAATTCCTTGAAGAGTAATAGGTCTGGTTAATTAGATGAATCAACTTTCTTTTCACTCTTACGTCCTTGATCTATCTTTTTCCTTTTTTTACCCCCTGGTTAGAGTAGGTTTAGATAGGAGTTCAATCTTACAACAACAAAGAAGCTCAATAACCAATAGGCCCCATGAACATTACAGCCTCATTGACCACTCAAAAAAACAACGTTGCGACCCAACATCTAGGACCTTGGAAGGTGACCGATTTAATGATCATTTATCTTTTTCAAGAGAGGTAAGGTGATTACATCTTGCCTACATGTTGTGTCAATGTGGCCATCAACAGAACTAGCACTAGAAGGAGGGCCACTTGATTGTTGTGAGTTGGAGTGGTTTGGATCTTGGAAAACCCAGCTCCGATGGGAAGCCCTTTGTGTATTCTTGGGATTGTTAATCAAATTCCTTATCACATGCATAATAGGCTTCCACTATTTTTCACTAACAGTGAACAAATTGCTAAAGATCATGTTAAGATTTGCAAGGATTTGATGGGTATTCACTAGATTCGTCATGAAGATACAACCTGTCAACTTTTCATCAAACCACTCCAAGGTACAACATGAAAATGGTATGTTAATCTTCCAACCAAATTATATTTGTTCATGGATGGAGTTAGAAATTTTACTCGTGGATCAATTTGACCCTTATGCATGAACACAAGGACCCATTGTTTGAATTTGCAGCTACAAAAATGACACCATCAAAATCAATTTACCAGTTTAATCACAGGTGTTTGTTGATGTATCAATGAGTTTAACCTTTATACATGGTTATTAATGATTATATGCTAAAGGAACATTATTATTGGGGTTTGAATCCTTCGTTTGCAATAGATATTAGACATTGTGGGGAGGTTACCTCCCTACATGATGTATTGAACAAAGCTCTCTTACTAGCACAGGCTAGACATGACGTGAGAACTTTGAGTAGCCATAATCAGGATTGTAATACTCGTGTGATTACAAGATGTCGTCCTTTGCAGCCTTATGCTAGTTTACCCACCATCCCTACCCATATGCAATCATTCTCACCAAGCAGCTACAACATTCCTAATATTTCAAACACCATGTTTTCCAATGCTTCAAATAAACTCAATTCCATGTAAGGTTGATGGAAGAATCTATCTTTCCAAAATCCAACCACAAAGGTAAGTATTCCACTTGTCAATGAAGTTGTGACTATATCATCTCTTTTTAGTCATATTCCAAAGCATGGTCCATTACATCATAATGAAGTTGTAAGTGAAATATTTTATGAGCAAGTATATCATTTTGATGTTTTATTTGACAACGAGCATGAAATGGATATAAATTCAAAGCATAATGGAAATATTAGGTTAAAATCTAGTTTCGTTGGAAATGTTAATACTAACAATGGAATTGAAAGAGATGAGGTATTAACAAAAGAATGTTGTCATGAAAAATCAGTAACTAAAGAATCTCCTTCCAACACTTTTAACATTTCTTTTGAGCAAGATGAGAAAAAATATGAGGGATGGAAAAAGGAGCATGGTTCATGTTGGCTGGATATACCACATATGCAAAATCGAATAAGGGAGAAGTTGGAAGAATTAGGAGATCTGAAGCTATCGAAACTTGTTAGGCCAAATGGATGTAGGATACATCAAACAAATCAACATTCTCAGATTAATCGACATTTTTTCCTTTGTAGGATGGAGTTATATTTCAAACAACTGATCACTGTTGAAGGAATACTTATGGAAGATCCCTAGAATACTTGTCCACTCAATGAGGAAGATGAAATAGTTAGTGCAGATGAAAATGATAATCAGTCCATCCAAAATGATGAGAGTAACTATTTACTAGATGTGGAAAATGAGTTTACTGATGCATTCATGGATCCTTGCATAATAGTGAATAAGGAAGGAACACCTGTTAATGAGTTAACATGAGGAAATCATTCTGCTGATTTGAGTGATGGACACTTAGAAACATAAAGCGACATAGTTCCAGGTGAAATTGCAAATGGATCTCGTAGTAAAGGCCAGGAAGCTAAGGTACAAATGGAATTGTTAAAAGAAGTTCAAGTGGATCAAGGAATGTATGATGAGGTCTAGTTGGATGAAGTAGAAGAATGCTAAGAAGATGATCAAGAGGCTACCTCAAAAATTGAATCGCTTCAGCATGATGAAGAGAATGAAATGGGGGAGTGTCTCCTTAGTTTTGATTCTATTTATTCAAATGATTTTTTTGAGAATAATCTTGATTTATCCTACATTAATGAACTTGACTTTAACAATGATAAACTTGACGTTGACATGCACATTCTAGTTGATGATATGCAGAAACATGAATTGAACAAATTTTTTCTTGGATTTGACTCTATGCATTCAAAAGAGTTGTTCAAAGAAAATCCTTGTGTACCATGCACAAGTATTTCTACCACTAATGGTGATGAGCTCAATGTTGATTCTAAGGCTCTTATTGGTGAAATGTTTGAAGAAGATTCTAAGAGCAATGCTTCATTTCCAAAGGAAAAGGGTTTGTAGAACTTATAAGTTGACAACATGGGTGATTTGCTGCTCAGTCCATCTAAAGAGATTAAAGGAATCTGGGACTCTGCATCTGAGTGGAATACAGAGATGTTGGTAAATGGATATCCCAGCTACAAAAAAAAATCTCACTTTAGGCGATCCATGTAGGATTCTTCCTTTTGGCTCACATTCTGAGGTAAGTTGTTATGATCTCTTATTGTTTGGAAAGATTTCCAGGACAAGTGAGGAATTTGTTGAACAAATTGCTTAGAGGTTGATGAAGGTAAAGATTTAACTGATGATGTTTGTATTTTGGAAAATATGATTGAAGTTAATGGTCGCTATGAAATCAAACACACTAGTTTGTTGTTTGAAACTACTATTGATTGTGATAAGGACATGCATGAAATTTTTGAAATAGGTTTGGATGTCTTGAATGCTAATGGATGTCCTTTATGTTGACATGCATGTACTAAAGTGAAATGGAACAAGGTTTCATGAGTTGAGACTTCATGAGAAGGAAGTCATACAACATGAGTATGCCACAACAACTGAAGGTCTTCTAAATCAGGTTGTGTCTTTTCATTACCCTCTATTTTTTAATGATTTTTAGTTTGATTATGACGTTGGGGACAATAAAATGTGTCTATGGGTAAATCATGACAAGGTTGAGAACCCACAGTTGTTAATATTTCAAACTTTATACCTTTAGAATGAATTTATTGCACATAAACTTTACATTTCTGAGTATAAAGATAAATTTTCTAGGTTCAGAACCGTACCTAGTAGGTTAAGACTTCTACACCTAATAAAAAATCGATCGGGTCAATGTACAGGTTTTCGTTGTTTTGTATTTTCTGATCTTAATTTTGGAGTTAGTTTAGGATTAGGATTGGTTAGTGTTATTTTTTAGTTTAGTTGGTTTTCTTTTTTTGTATTGGTTTCTTTTCTTTCATTCTCCTATTTATCTTTTTTCTATGTCCTCTTGTTTTTATCTTTGTTTTTGGGTTTGTTTTTTTTCTTTTATTTCGGTATTTGGTTGTTTGTTTGTTGGTTTTGGTTCTCATTTTTTTGTTTTGGTTTTGTTGGCTCCTCGTGTCTGTCTTCTCTTTTCTTCTGCTCCTTTCTTTCCTTGTTCATTTCTTTTGTCTTTCTTTTGGAGGTTCCTCTCATTGACAGTGGAAACCGAGTTGTTGTATGCAAGTTATGTCAAGAGGTGAATTTGTTGAGAGTTTGTTGTTTGTGTTTTCAAACACTTGATCACTCAGTTGCTTTGAAAAATTTGATTGACATTCATCCTTTTCAAACTAGGGAATGCCAACATTAATTAGGATTTGGTACATTATGAAGTTTTGGGGGGAGTTTTTGAACATCTATCACACTTTGCACATCTTAAGAAATCCATCAATTAGTTTACATCAGGTGGGGTAGATCTATTCCAAGTGAAAAATCTAAAGGGTTACATTTATTTCATGATGTCCACTATGGTTCTTAACCCACTACTTAAGTTTCACTACTTGAGGATTAAGGGAAACTAGAAATTATACTTCAAAAGAATTAATACCTGAGAAAAAGAGGAAAATAAAGAAATTTGAAAATGAACTCAATCAACAAGGGTAATTCAAGTATCTTTATCGGGGCTATAGATGTCTGGCTGATAGTAGAGCGATGCTTAGAGAGAACCAAAGGTATCTCTGTAAGGGCTATAGATGCCTATCTGGCAGCAGAGCTATGCCCAGAATATCATTGCACATCAGAAATGTAACTCAAAACTACATAGCTTGGGTAGAGTCTATTCCACTTTGATCAAACAATGCTTATGGAAGGGAACAAATCATTTGCACACACAAATGGATTTTAGTTTCATCTCAGACCTCTATGATGTCCCAATTTTGATTAGGTTGCACTTGTTAGATTGCTTTGAATGAGCATAAACTAGAGATTTTGGGTATTTGGAGGGTTACATGTTTTAAAATTCTTAGAGTATTTTCCAACCTGAGTCACCATTTGTTATGCCCTGTATACATGCCCCAACTTTTGCTTGGAAAAGTTAGGGACCCCCTTTTATTTTCTTTTATTTCGTTGGTTTGGTTTGTCGTGTTCACAGTTTGTTGTTCTTGTTTTCATTTTTTCTCCACTTGCTTGCCTTTTTTTTTTTTTGGTTAGAATCGAGTTTCAGAATGTAATCGACACTTAACACCTTTTAGGGTTTCAAGTTCTTATTCCATCTCGACTCTGATCTCCGATTCCTTGTTTTCTTCTTTTTGGTTCAGAATTGGGTATCAGAATGGCACCGGAACCAAGAACCTTTCCAATGTTCCTATTCCTGCATCCATTGTGTTTTTCTTCTTATCAAGTTATGGTTTCAGAACCTTGCACTCTTTGAAGGTTCCTGTGTCAGGTCCATCTCTAATCCCAATCTCTAGCCCATTTTGCTTTATCTCATCTTTGGTCATTGCATTGTTCATTTGTTTTGGTCATTTTTATTTGTCTTCGTCCCCATATTTTCATCAATGTCTTTTCGCCTTGTCGTAATCCTTCTTCGTTCTTCGTCTTCGTTTTTGTGTTGTTTGTTCATTTGGTTTCATTTGTTGTCATGTTGCTTATTTATGGTTTTACGTCGTTCATTTTGATCTTCGCTTCGTTCATCCTGTCTTTGGAGTCTCAAAAATCCAAAAAAAATATATAAAATATAAAAAATACAAAAAAAAAAAAATGTTTGAAAAATACAAAAAAATTCAAAAAATAGAAAATTAAAAAAAATTGAATAAATAAACATTTTTAAAACTTATAAATTTTAAATTTAAATAAAATAAATATTTTTTGATTTTAAAAGATTTATAAAAGTTTAAATTTTAAAATAAATAAGTTTTAAAAGATTGTAAAATTTAATTAACAAAAATCTTTTTAACATTTGAAAATATTTATAAAATACAAAATAAAAAAAAAATAAAAAATACAAAAAGTCTAAAAATAAAAAATACAAAAATTAAAACATTGAAAAAAAAAATCAAAACAATTGAAAAATCAGAAATACAAAAAAAATGCAAAATAAATAAATACATAAATCTTTTATTTTAAAAGATTTCAAATATTAAAAGATTTAAAATTTAAATAAATAAAATATTTTAGAGTAATAATAATAATAAATAAGTTTTAATAAAGCAAATAAAGAAATATTTTAAAAGATTTAATAAAATTGAAAATTCAATAAAATAGATCTTTTAAATTTTAAAAGATTATAAAGTTATAAAAATAAAAAAAATCATAAAAATGTAAAAATAAATAAAAATAAATAAAATAAAAATATATAAAATAGAAAAATCTTTCAAAACAAAAATTAAAAATTATCTTTTTTTCGAAAATTTAAAACTTTCAAAAATTTAAAAAATGTAAGGGACCTATTGGGGTCGGATCCCGAACAAGCACCAAAGCTTTAAATTATTTAGCCTGATCCTACACAAAAAGGAGTCTGTTGGATTTCGGGTTCGGGTAGAACCCTTGCACAATATTACAATATGTTCTCCAATATGGTGCTAGTTAGATTCTCGATTTCACAGCTTTTTCAGATTTCGGGATGGTGGAAGAACTCAACACCAAAAAAATATAACATCTGGATTCATAAATATTCCCGCATCCAGTTCCCGAGACAGAAGGAGAATGAAGTTTTCCTAAAGTTGGCAGTCTCAAGTTTAAAAGACTCTCGATCCCACACGCAAGCAACCTGTCAGATTGCAGATGCAGACCAAACATGGAACCATGAACAGGTGCAATGTAACGTTCGGGTGCAGGTTTAGGTCTCAATCCTGACTCTGCTTTTGCTCGTTTTCTGAAGACAAAGATATAAAAGCAATTCTTCAAAAAGAAATCTGATCTCATGGAATGCCATGATTGTAGGTTTGAAAAGGCAATGAACAAAATAGAAACATAGGCAGGCTTCACACTATTGGACAAAATACTTCAATTGAGATGACTTCTCGTGAATACAATGACTATAAAGTGCATAAGATGGATTTGTTTCAAAAGGGGTTTCAATACTTTCAAGCAACAACAATTCACGAATGAAGAATCAAATGTAGTTGTGTGAAATGTTTTAAACAGAGGCAACCAACGAACTATTTGGCTGAATACCTCATAAGAGATTGTGGTCTCATGATAAAACAAGATTGTAGAGTTGGCAATAAGTGAATCGGCTAGAAGATCATTCAAAGATTAGATACATTCAGTGCATGAATATAATCAAAATTTCAAGTAAATGTAAATGGTAGGTTTTTAGCCGATTTTCACGGCTTATGCAGAATGAGTAAACAAAGACGATGCGCATGAACCGTTTGGAAAGTGCCCAGAAGAGAAGTCGCCTCATGGAACAAAATGATTGCAGAATATGCACAAAATGGATTTGATGGAAGTTTTCAAGAAAATTCGTAAGGAAACGCAATAGCCGTGATTACAGGTGGTAACTTCCATGATAAACATGAAATGCAAAACACAGAAACAAAGGCAAGGTGCATGACATGCTTGAAAAAATTCCTCATAGAGAAAGGCGGTCTCATGGGATGTTGTTGATTACGGGCTATGCACCAAATGATATGTTGAAAAGGTTTTAGAAACTTGAAAGCAAATGCTTTGGCTAGTTCAAAGCCAATTTCCCACGAAGGAACCCTCTAATGCTTGTGCCAAAGTGAAAGCATATAATGAAGGCAAACAAATGATTCTCATAAATGAATATGCAAAATATGGAAGCATAGAAGTGGCAGAACCGTGGGACAAATTGCATACATGAAACACATGAATCAGTATGGAATGTAGTGAATGATAGAACATACATGCAAAATGGCGAATGCTACAGACATGGAAAGCGAGTTGTTTGACAGAATGTTTGAAAGAGGATGTCCTCCAAGAAAATGCATTATAACAGAAATAAAGCAAAATGGATTGGTGAAGGCGAGAAACTTTCAAAGAAAAACTTGCAAGCAAATGCATACTCATGGCCAAAGGAAAGTTAAATTACAGGAAAGGCCTGTGGAACGTTTGATTAGAAGAACCGTAAATAGTGTGATTTTAGGTGATGTTATTGAGAATCATTCACAAAAACATGCTTATTGAAAAGCCGATGTAAAATTCTAAGTCAATATAAATGGTAGAAATGTTGTAGTTGCAACTGCCTTGGCCAACATCTATGTAGGGTATGGGAGTAGAGATGTGGCATATGAGCCATTTGACAAAAATCCCTCAAAGAAATGTCATCCCATGAATAAAATGATGGCAAATATATGCAAAATGAATGTGTTGAGAAGATTTAAGGAAACTTTCGAGCCAATGCAACTCACAGGTCAAACCAAGTCTCACCATTATTTCCAGATTCCTCTTCACCCACGGCCAATGGGAATGCCAAAGCACAAACCAAACACTTCAATTTCTTTATGGAGCACCTTTAAGGAATTTTTGTAGGGTTTTTGCAATATGCATTTGTTGAAAAGTGGGGTCATCGCTTCATCCAATGAATAGTTACGAGATGTCATCTTACAAAATGTTTTGATTGTTGGGTATGCACAATATCTATTTGTTGAGAAGGTTTATAAATTGATGAAGCTAATGCAAGATATTTCTTTGCTAACATCTTCTATACTTGCAGTATAAAAGAGGCAGGGAAAGCATGGAAAATGTTCGAGAGCTGGTTCACTTCATGCCTCAAAAGTGATGTCTATGGAGTGTCATGGTTGCAGGAAGGGGCAATATAGATCTATTTAAAAAGGCTTTTAAAACTCAATCAAATGTTGTAGTTGCAATTGATTTGGTAGATTTGCATACAAGATGTGGAAAGCTTGAAGAGGAACACAGGTTGTGTAACACACTACTTTAGAGAAATTATTTAATGTGATGGTTGCACAACAGGATCAAAATGGAAGTCTTGAAATAAGGATAAACATCCATCAGGAGCATATGTGATGCCAATGAACTGTCTAACAGAGTGCTCCAAAAAAATGTCCTCCCAATGAATGCAATGATTTCAAGATATCCATAAAATGAACCTGGGCAGATTAAGTTTGAAAAGATTGATGCAACATCAATGATTGCAGACATGGCAGTTTTTGAGACACCTTCTTCTCAAGATTTCTTTAAAAGTCATGTGGAACAGGGAAACTTGTTCCATGAGGATTTGATTTAACTCATGGAAAGCATTAATTGACTTTGATCTTTGTGGAAATAAAAGGGGGATTACTTATGAGAAAGTAATTCATGGGTCTTGTTAATAAATATTCAACGAGCTCCCTTCGGGTGTATTTTCCTCTAGATATCGGCCCGCGCATCGTAGGAAATCAACTTGGCCTTTTATCAAAAGTATGCTCTCCCACTCCACATGTCTGCTTTGCGCAACTCGAGGGTTTCCCTTCCTTTCGCATATCAGGAATCCCCGCTATACTTCCACATGTTGTAGCTACGGGCTATTTTTTGATCATTCCTTTTTGCTTCCTCATCAGGCCCCGCTCAAGTGCCACGAAGCTCTCACTCCCAAAGAATTTGGCAGGCCCCACAATTGTTGTCTGTGGTGTACTCTTGCTATGTGTCTACTCTTCGCAAGTTTTTCAACGTTCAGATGAAATAACGACTGTGGGCAGCGAAATGCTACCACACGTCTCTTTTGCGCACCAACCGATGATCATTTTCTCCACTAGTGGATAGTGCTCTGCTCATTCAACATGTGTAGCCTTGGCGCAAGTCTTCAGCGGCAAGAGATAAAGGTTCACATGGGAAACGAAATGCTGCCACGTGCCTAGTCGACAGTTCTTGTATTCGGGTGATCAACCAGGTGAACCAAATGTTGTGATTGGTCACTGCATGTCATAATCATTTGCACGGATGGTGACATTTGTCTGTTTAACCTTTCTGGGACCACTGCTATCATTTGTAGAGGATGCACTTGTGCTTGAAATGATCAGATGCTTGGTTTTGAATCTTTTCTGTTGCAACGGTTGGGGAGTATTCTTATTTCTGCATCATTGCCAGGGGATAGCGAAATATATTTATGTTACATGCTCCCCGAGGTGGTGGGAGTTTTTCTGCTATATATAATTTTCTCTGTTGTGAGAAAAGGAGCCAAAATTTTGAGGGAACACTGGTTTTAGGAAAAGACGCCAAACCTTTATTACTATTTTATTTTATTGCAAAAGACTTTCAGATTGTGCCAATTATTTGGCCTTTCTATTCTTTCATGCTATTTAATTAAACTGTAAACTGTGCTTTTATTGTCTGGGCATTTCATTTGAGAACTTCTATATATATTGAATGCAGGTTTATTGGTCTAGATAATGTCTAATGACTCTTCTTGGCAGTAGGAATGCATGAAATGTTATTTTATGTCAATGAAAGGATTGTATGTGCTATAATCTTTAGTTTCCGCTCTTTTGGAACACTACAAATACCAATCAAGCCCTTAGATCTATGGTTTATCATGCCTATCATTAATCATTGGCGCATCGCCTTAGGTTATACTTTATTTTATTATATCTGTTTCCTTTTCCCTTTCCAAACCCCCATTATAGAAGAAGTTGGCTTCTCTAAAAACCTGAAGGTCACTTAGTTTAGCACAAAAGGTCCCCCATAAATTGAGTTTCCCATAAGACACTGCTACCTTGTCAAATTTTGGCGTCAGAAGTTTGTTCTTTTTTCTGGCACCCCCAGTGGGACAAAGCTTAAATGAATTTGTGCGGTAGAAGGGTGTATGAGCCATCGACCTATAACTAGATCCCAAACCACAAGCAACCCTAGTTTACTAGTACTTCCACTAGGAACAGTGCAGGCCGCAAATCAGTTGGTAACCGTTCCACTCCCACTACCTATTCCTCTAACCATGTTGCCAGCTGCCAATAGAAATTATGTGGCATGGGATGTCGGAAGTCCCCTAGCAGCCCCAGTAGCTCCCACTGTCTGGAGTGCTATCCCAGTTTTAGCTATGAAAGCTATACCCAAGTTTACTGAAGATGGCTCAAGAACACTCACAAAACATTTGCAAGATGTGGCAGACATGTGTCTGGTGCACGGGATCACATCGCAGAATGTAGCTCTAAGGCTTCTCACCACATCTTTTAAAGGCAAGGTGTTCAATTGGTACCAAACACTATCACCTAGCACTATTTGCACCTGGGACGAGCTCAAAGATCCATTCTATAAGAGGTTCTCAAATGATGAAGATCGCTCTTCACTGTATTATCAACTATTTGTCATAAAACGAGCTCCCCAGGAAGTTCTGATGAACTTTAATGCTCGATTCCACAAAAATTGGTAGAGGATCCCTGTTATGATACGCCCGAATCTTGAGTTGGCATTCATATTTTATATGAAGTCCATCAATCCTGGAATTTCTATGATGATCAAGTCTTTGGGAGGAGCTACTCTACCAGATGCTTACGGTGTCACTGTCAAAGCCGAGAATCATTTGATAGATTGCGAAAAAGTTGCCTCCTCGGCCTATCATGCTTATATTTCCTAAAATATCGATTCCCGCACAAGAAGTCGTGTCAACTAGTGACCCTGCAACTCCCTAGTCAATGTACACACATGCGGCAGTGCCAAAAAATGTTACCTCTACATCCGGTTCTTCCAAAGATGAAATGAGTGATCTTAAAGAAATGTTGTGGACTATGGAAAATGACATAACCACCCTTAAGCGGAACCAATCAATTCCTCTGAAGCCTACCTATCAAAATTATCAAGGTGGACGACCCTCATATCTGTAGAATCAGTACCAAGGCGGTTCCCACACTAATTCACTAGCTTTGACAGTTAACCAAATGGTGTCGGTGCCTACTCCGCTGATGAGTGCTTCACCAAGCTCGAGTAGGGAATTAACTGCAGGGCAGAATAACCTCATTGATGACATCAATCCATGGTGCTTCCCTTGCAGTGATGCGCATATGCCCTGGAACTGTCTGCATGGAAACTTACAACAAAAGGTGGTGGAACAATGCAGCCAAGGCGCGACACCAGACCACGGGGGTTATGTATATCCCTCGCCACAAATAGAGAGTGCTGTTCTTACCGTACAAATGCAAGGGATGTCTCTAGAACAAGAATCTGACATCGCTCCTGATCACACACTCTTCTCATAGATGGAGGAAGAAGAAACAATGTTTTCTAATGATACGTTCATATCCAAAACACCGTAAGTGCAATCTGACTATAACACACGCTCAAAGAGGAGATTTATCAGTGAGTTAGTTGTTCTGCATCTATCCAGCCCGCAACTTAAAGGTGCTTCTGATCAAATTTCTAGAACTTCCACTGCCCTGCTATCATCTCAACCACGGAAGGAAATTATTATAACAAGAGCCAAGGAGCAGAAACCTCTGAGTTTTTCACCTTTTAATGTGGTAGAACAATTGAAGAAATCATCCACTAATGTGTCTCTATGGGACATTCTAGCTATCCCAGAGCAAAAAGTGCTATTATAGAAGGTGCTTCAGGGAGAGGTCAGCACAGCACCAACAGAGCAGTTAACCAATGCAGAGGTTGTTAATCAACTACCGCTGGCTAAAGTCCTTGTGAACAATACAAAAGAATCCCCTGTCAAAGTTAGAGATAAGTTGAAGCCCCAACCCTTCTTCTTAAATCTCATTATAGGAAATAACTTATTACACAATGCTATGATTGATTCTGGAGCTAGCACCACGGTTATGCCTAAAAAAATAGTCAAAGCTTTAGGACTCGGCTATGAACCTTATAAAAGGGGAGTAATGCAGCTTGATGGGAACAAATTTGAAACCGTAGGTGTCATCAAGGAACTTCCTTTAACTCTATTTGCTTGCCCTAGTAGTACAGTACCGCAAGACATTGTTATCATAGATGTTCCTCCCATGTTTGGCCTCTGTCTATCCTGAGAATTTACTTCAAAGGTGGGTGGATACTTGTGCCTGGATTGGTCACATCTAATTCTTAGAACCAAGCATGACGCAAAAATGAAAATAGAATCGGAGGCTCTGCATTCCAAACATGTAGCGGATGAAGCCCTGATCAATTTTGAAGTTGCGCATACCTCCATCACCAAGAAAGAAATGTATTGCATTGAATTACTAGAGGAAGAAAAGGTGAGTGGAGACTAGGATGACCAAGAGGATGCTTTGTTGAGTGAGCACATGGAAAGTGACCCTTTCAGCAATTATCATGCTATAGGATTGGACACCTATGTAATTTACGATGAAGACCAAGTGCTCCCGAAGGTTGCCAAAGAGTTCGAAGGTGGCCAGGAAAATGAGCTATGAACGTTGTACTTTGACAGAGCAAGAGGTAAAGTAGGTTTTGGAGTAGGGATATGTTTAATATCTCCACAAGATGAAAATATACTAAGGTCTTTCTGCTTCCATTTCGCTTGTTCAAACAATGAGGCCGACTATGAAGGATTAGTTCAAGGTTTAAGCCTTGCAGAGCGAATGGGAATTAAGCAATTAATGGTGTTCAGAGATTCTGATCTAGTAGTCAACCAAGTCTGAGGGGTTTCCGTGGCAAGGAATGTCCGCATGAGATCCTATCGACACTGAGTCTAGGACCTGGTTGAGAGTTTTGAAGCCTTCAATATCCAGACTATTTCCCAAGGACAAAATGGTGACGCTGACCGCATGGTCGTGATTGGTTCTCAGTTTGATCCTCCCTCTGATCTTATACATAATGAAAACTCTGTACAAGTAATAGTCTGACCAGCGATTCCTGACAATGATTAGAGTTCGTAGGTTTTTGAAAGTGATGAACACATCGCCTCATTCATCTAGCAATCAGGAGAATTCGCCAATCAACTTCAACCAAAGATTGCTGAGGCTTATGAATGACAAATTATGCAACTCAAATCCACAAGCTTCAGAAAGAATTGGTTACTCTCGATTTTTTTTTTTATTGTGATGATGCAAGAAATGATAGACAGAAGTTCATGGCAGACAAAAGTGATTACATAGACCTTCGGGTCTCAGATGGTAGAAATCTTCAAGTCGGGAAAGATGTCCCACACCATGATAAAGAAAGACTCATCAATTTTTGTGAGAAATATGGAGTAGTGGCCAGGTCCTATGATGATCTGGAGGGATATGATCCTAATATCATTCAGCACACGATCGAGCTAACAGAAGGTACAAAACCAGTCTGACAAAAGTAGAGGCCAGTAAACCCCAAAATTAAAGCACTAATGGCGCAAGAGCTAACCAAGCTAATTGAGTCACTCATTGTCTTCTCAATCAAGCATAGTACTTGGGTATCCAATCTGGTCCCGGTCTGAAAGAAGAATGGAGATATTTGCTTGTGTGTGGACTTCCAAGACCTAAATAGAGCATCCCTGAAAGACCATTAACCGCTACCTTCTATGGAGTCAATCTTACAAATGGTAGCAGGATCATAAATTTTTTCTCTGTTGGACGGCTTCTCTAGTTACAATCAAATCCAAGTTAAGGAGGATCAACACAAGAACACGTTCACTACAAAGTGGGGAACATTTTCATATGCTAAAATTCCTTTTGGTTTATCCAACGTAGGGGCAACATTCCAGTGGGCGATGGACATCGCTTTCAGCGAGCTAATCAATAAGTTTATTCTAATCTATTTGGATGATCTTACTGTGTTTTCTAAATCTAAGGATGATCATTTTGACCACTTAGAAATAGTTTTTCAAAAAATTTAGGAGTTCAGAGTTTCCCTAAATCCAAAAAATGCGTATTCAGACTACTGCAAGGCAAGTTGTTAGGACATGTGGTATCCAAGAAGGAGTTTCAATCGACCCTAAACGAGTGAAAGCTATCAAAGAGCTTCCCCTTCCAGTGAATAAGAAAAGCGTTCAGTCCTTCCTGGGCAAGGCAAATTTTGTTAGCAAGTTTATTTCCGACTTTGGGGGAATAATTAAGCCGATCACCCTGATGCTTAAAAAGGATCAAACATTCAAGTGGACGACCGAAGCTCGGGAAGCCTTTGAAAAATTCAAGGATGCTATTTCCGCAGCTCCAGTACTGGTTAATCTAGATTTATTTAAGGATTTTATAATGTATGCATTCAGTAGCAAGTCTAGTCTTGCTACTGTCTTAACCCAAAAGGATGATGAAGGAAAGGGAGAACATCCAATGAAATTCTACTCCCGAACCCTGAAGGAATATGAGATGAATTATAATTTCATCGAAAGACAAGCCTTTTCAATAGTGAAGGGACTTGAAAAGTTCCGCCATCTAATTTCTTGCAACAAAGTGTTTGTTTATGTCACGCATTCTAGTATGCGCGAATATATCGTGGAGGGAGAAATCACAGAAAAAAGAGCTAATTGGATCACCAAGATCCTTGAATATGACATTGAGGTCAAACAGACTAAAACTGTCTGAGGAAGAGGACTGTGCGAATACATGGCACAAAGCAAGGAGATACCCGCCGAAGGAGAGCAACCGGAGCTTGTTTTGATAAATGAGCCAGAATCTGAGGGTTGTTGGCTAATAGATAGAATAAGGTTTATGCAAATAGGAAAGTATCTACCAGGTCTTTCCTCCCAAAAGAGGAGATACTATCGGCTGCAAAATTATGGATATGCGCTAGTGGAAGGGGTCCTTTTCACAAGGAATTTCAATGGTCTCCTCTTGCGATGTGTTACTATAGAGCAAGCAAAGAGAATCCTTGACATGTTCCACAACAGCGCCACAAGCAGACACTTCTCCTCTAAGACCATCGCCATCAAAATCATGTGTGTAGGTTACTACTGGCCCACACTTTTCAACGACTCCCACTCTTTGGTAAAATTTTGCAAAAAATGCTAGTTCTTTATTGATAGAAGGAATAATTCTGCAATGCCTCTCAAACCTGTAGTGGAAGACAAACCATTTGCACAAAGGGGCCTGGACTTCATTGGGATGATTAATCCCACTTCTAGTGTCAGGCACAAGTGGATTCTGACCATCACAGATTACTTCACAAGATGGATAGAGGCTGTTCCGCTTAAAAACGCGATAGAGACAGAGAGTGGATTTCCTCGAAGAGCTAGTGACAAGGTTTGGTCCTCCAAAAACTATCATTTTCGATAATGCTAGAGCTTTCCTAGGCACAAAGGTATGTCACTTTGCATTAACGAATGGCATATTCCTTAATACATCATCAAATTATTACCCACAAGGAAATGACCTAGCAGAGTCAACAAACAAGAACCTAGTCCAACTCCTTAAAAGAATTGGTTCGGAACACCAAAGAGAATGGCATAAAAACCTCCGAGCGGCATTCTGGGAAAACCGCATAACTCCTAAGCAAGTCCTTAAGACTTCACCTTATGAGTTGGTATATGGGAAAGAGGCATTGTTGCCTATATCTATTGAGATTCCAGTGCTCCAACTGTTGAAATCCCTCGAGATAGAACAAAATGGCGCCATGGAGGTTTAGCTTGCCAAACTATTAGAAGTACAAGAAAAAAGGGAGAATTCCTTAAGAGCCATGACAAACTGCCAACAAGTGGTCAAGCGATGGTTTGACAAGAAGGCTTTTGACCAAGGCCTAAAGTGCGGAGACTTAGTACTGAAATATGATAAAAGGGCTGCTAAGTGAGGTCAGCATGGTAAATTTGATAGCCTATGGGAGGGCCCCTTTAAAATCATTCGGTGCAGGGAGCATAATGCTTTCGAGTTAGAAAGTATGGAACATGAACCCTTAGAAATTTTGGTCAATGGGATTCATCTTAAGTTGTTCCATTAAGTGTTGAGGTCTATTTTTGTACATATGTGAATAATGCTTTTATTTTATTTCCCTTTGTGTTGGCCGGTCTTTTTTGAAATTAGTTCATGTTTCTGTGGAAATAACCCATAATTGCAGAAAGTAGAGCAACAAGATTTCTTTACATATAAATACACCCATGTGCAAGGAAAATGAACACATATGCTAATAAAAGAGGCCATACAATAGATATGCAGAATGGAAGAAAGAGCCATGGATTTTTATAAAGATATATGTCGATTTATATATATTCTTTTGTTTTTACATTGCAAAATGGCTGAGAAAGCCATAATCAAAAAAGTATACAACTATAAGAGCTATTCTTTCATATATGCAATATTTATAGCCTTTTTCAGGCTTATATACAAAACTGTAAAGGAAGTGGCTTATTCAACAACAAAAAATAAAGAAATTGGGAGGAATTTTATCCAGGAGCAGGGAGGCATTTTATCTTGGAGCAAGGAGGCGTTTTATCCAAGAGCACGAGAGGCAGCAATTGACTCATCTATGGCAGTGTCTACCGCTTATTCTACGGCGGTGCCTACCACGTCTTTGTTAGTAGGTTCTTCAGCAGTAGAAGCAACATCATTTGGCACAACTGCCATTGGCGAGGGGAACACCAGGTTCCT
The DNA here is from genome assembly GCA_007258455.2 of Sequoia sempervirens. Lineage (NCBI taxonomy): Eukaryota > Viridiplantae > Streptophyta > Pinopsida > Cupressales > Cupressaceae > Sequoia > Sequoia sempervirens. Next base: position 5,557,705 of record VDFB02000008.1, on the reverse strand, counting down.
AAAGTCAGTATACCAATCAATGTCATAAAATGGTATTACGTTGTAGCTGCAGAACAAAAGTGCAAGGCCTGGGTAACCCTTTGTCGATGCTCATCACGTGTTTGAAGGTAGAATCCACTGAGAAACGACAGCCATACAACTACCACTTCTTCCTCAATGTAGCGACAGAGGTCACTGGCTATAGGCATACCTACCCCATATGCAGCATGAGCGACAATCTCACCTAGGTCATTCAGGTACTTTTTTGGAAAAATTTCCTTGACCAGCTTCAGAGTTAAAGGCCTGGGGATACCAATGTCTAACGTTGATGCTACAAAGTGTGAGAAAATATCAGTTTTTCATGGTATTTGTCCTCGTACTCTATACAATCCCTACCCAGAACCCATTTTATGGCTACCAAAACCAAGGAGTGTTTATTCTTGGTCATTCTCTTCAATCGCCTAGTGGAAATCTCCCCCAAAAAAGTTGTCTATGACTTATAAGAGGTTAAACTAACAGGAGTATCCATGATACTGATACAATGCTTCTACCTTCTAACTAACACTAAAACTTGCTTACTAAAACTTAGGACTGCGCCAATGACCTATTTTATAAAACTGCTCAAATGCTAAGTGTGATTTCTTTACTATTGAGCATTCTATTTATAGAAAAAATTAGAAGACGCATGCTAATCCATTTTGAGAAAACGTGATGATAACCAAGTGCCAACTTGAAAGGAGTGCCTATGTTTGCTCGCATTTCCTGACCAGTTGCATCTATAGAGGTACGGTTCAATGTGTGTTGGGTTAATAAGAGCTAATTAATTAGCTTTAAAATGGTGGCACTCATTGGCAGTAAGTTGCACGGCCGTAGGCTATTGTGTCATCTCACAGGCATTTCCCAGAGCCCAAGGCAGGATCCATATCTTTTCAAGCCATGATCGCTTGTTATGGATTAATCATTCCGTCCTGGATATTAATTACCAACACATACTAATGCAAGGCTAGAAGGAAAATTGCCGGTTCAAGTTTCAAGGGAATCACAGCATATCACACGGTTTCCAAATGCAATAATGAATTCTTGCCACTTTGAAATGGAAAGTAATTCATTTTGCATGAGCAGAGGAATTAGTGGTACATGCCAAATTAAATGCAAAAAGCACACTTGCCTCTACCACCTTGAGAAAAGATAGCCAAATATTGCATGAAAAAGTTTAATGTTCAAAGTCTTTTCAAATATTCCAAGGCTTAAGGTGCAGAGAAGTTTTTTAGCATATCCAGAGCTGGATAAAATTTACAAAGAGTTCAGAACCTCCAGAAGTTTTCATCTAAGGAAAAATGTCAGAGAGTTCATCACAACAAATGCAGAAGGAGATTGGCCAGGAGTTGTTTACAACAATACGATTGTCAGAAGATGTGTATGTCTATGAGGATTTAGCATATGCTATGCTTAGTATACCAAGCAAGTCAAAGAGGGCGTATACGATAGAGCTGAGCAGGCCTAAAGATTGTAGAAACAAGAAAAGTGTTGAGGAGAAATGGGACAATATTTATGACCCATGACTCACAAAAAACCCTAAATCCTTAAGGGAAGCATCCTGCATAAGATTGAAGGCACCTAAAGTAGACACATTGACAGCAAAGAAGGTTTGGTACAGTGGTCTTCCACAATACATGGTCCCGCTGGTACATTACTGCCCAGAGTTAGTTGATGCTGCCATTCAGTGTTATAACCCTAGCACTCGATGCATCGAGGGATGAAACTTAAGAGTTCACATCAGCCCACATGCCATTTGGCATATGCTATGCATCCCGAACCCAAGTAAAAGAAGAGAGAAAATTGAGTCCTTTTACCTGGTAAAGGAGACAAAACATGGAAGGCGATGAAAAAGAACTTAGATTTCTTGATGGAGGAGATCGGTAAGAAAGGAGTCTCAGGTGCTAAACTCTCAAGTATCTTGTTGCTGCATGGTTCATTTCATGAGGATATGCAGGATGCCATGTCAATGCTAGCTTTTGTGTGTGGCTGAGACTCTGATGAAATGTTAGAAACCTTTCAACTACTGGCCTTCCAATTTCGCAAACAACACGATACCTTTTGGTATGATTTTTTCGAGTTCATGGTGGAGGAAATGATACAGAAAATAAAAAAATACCTGGCGGAGGGAAAGTTTAAATTTCTCTCCTTCCTAGTTCACATGTTCCTACATCAAAACCCTGATTTCTTCGGCAGGTATTTTGAATTATCATTTTTTGATGGAAAGGGGAAGAGGAAGCCGAAATCCACATGGACACCCTTTATTTCCATATCATATGATTATTATGCATTTTCAGATTATTTTATAACTCTGGTCTTGCAAGATTTACAAGGAGGAGGTGACATAGTCTGGCTCGACAAGGATCAGATCGGATATATGCAGAGTTTTACTCCCGCTTGTGACTAGTTCTCAGGAACAAATTTCACAATTCTTTGGATGCGGGGCTTCACTGGTCAACCCTTCCTTCTCCCAGCCTACGTCACAGATAGGGTTCTTACACTTGAAATGTATAGGCAGGTGTGTATCATTGATTTTACTTTCTGTAGCAGCAAAAGTGTCAAGAAAAGGATTCTTCACTTGTCTGAAGAATTTCAAACGGTGACTCTGTTAAAGAAGGAATTGGATCAGTTATTGCAGGATAAACTGGCTCATTTAGGGTTGGTTTTGGTAAGTGAAAAGTGGGATTACAACCCTTTCAATAACCTACCGAAGCCGCACATGAAAGTTACTCATGTTCCTCGACCTTACTGGGAAAAGCAACGTAACCCACGGGCAGACAAGGATGAAAATTTTGTTGAACTGGCGTGTATTCCCATGCAAGATAACAGAGGGCCATGGCACAAGTTCTACTTTGTTGTGGCGGTGGCCAAAGATAATGTCCATATGAAACGCACCATGTACAACAAGTTGTGAAAGGATGGGGAATGGACTGATGAATAGATAGAAGCTTTTTGGAAGTATTGCCAAGAAACAAGGCAATTGGATGCTCCTTATGAGAGATTGAAGGAGGACAAGGAATTTGAAAAATGGTGGGATGATGACCATCCTAGTCTAGATGCAAGCATCAATAAGAGCGATGACCTAGAGGATGAGTCTGAAGAGTAGGAAGAGGAAGCGACAACTTCTGCGTCCTCCGCGCCGAAGGAAAAAGGCTCCAGACAACCTGCCTATGTGGCCACGAATGTGTGGTTTAATGTATCAAGGGCTTCACATACACTCACTTGGGATGCTATGGTAGCTAGGGTCCCATAGCAGTAGACAGTAATAGTTGCTGAAGCTCAGAAAACCCTGCACGCAAAACGGCAGCGTATGGAGACCATTATCGGAGAGGGTTCACAAGAACTCGCCGGAAGACAGGTGCTTGCAGCGAGCTAGGAGCCTGAGGCCGAGGAAGAGTCCATCGTGATTCTGGAGCCACCATCGACCAGTCAACAAGTAAAATTTTCTCCTTCTTCCCTTGCTTCTCAATCCTTGGTATCTATCCCTATCTCAGTGGCAATACCTGCCATGAGTATTGGTCCTCTATTTCCCACTTTTAATCCCACACATGCAGGAAGTTTTGCCCAATTCTCACAGACCACTCCACTCGGCTTTACTCCTCCGTGAACCCTTACACTCACTACTTCTGCTTAGGCTCTCCTTGCCTCGCTTTCCGAAGGTGTGCCCTCTACGGGCACCCCTACCTCTGCTATTGCTATGGATCCTCTTCTATCACAATAGGCTGACTCCGCAATAACAACTCCACCATTCCAGCCTATGAGTCCTCCCGCCGATTCACCAATTGAGCCGTGGCAAGTGACTAGCCCTTCTGCTGGTCCTCAAACTAAGCTTTGGAATGTGCTCCACTTCTCCTCGCAAACTGTCACTCTCCAGAAAAAGAAAATTCCTGGGCCTATTAGGATTACCTATCCATATGCCCTACCTTTTGGTGCTCCTTTCGTAGGCAAACTAGTTTCGTCGCTAGCTGAATTTATGGAACAGATTGACTGTGGAAAGGAAGCACATGCAAGTAGAATGAAAAAGAAAAAGGCAAAGGATGATGGTGCTTCTATTGAGCCAAAAATATAGACTCTTTATGATGAGACCCGACAAGAGCTGAAGTTTACAACCATGTACCCAAGAGTAACCAAGCCTTAGGGGGAGATGCACCCAAAAGACTATGAAATATATGTGGTAGGGCTTGAAATGAAGGTGGCCTGACTACAGGATAAGGTTGAGATTATGGAGAAAACACAATGGGTGGTCACCTCTGAATTCCTTAAAATTGGTCGCCAGCTAAAGAAAAAAGATGAGTAGCTTAAAGTAGTAAGGGAAAGAGTTAGTTTTTTGGAGAAAAAGGAGAAATCCTTGGAGGTGGATGTTGCACATATGACAGAAAGGGCATTGGTAGCAGAGAATGAGAAGAACAAACTTCAGGGTGAGCTTGCGAAGATTCATGCTATCGATCCTGCCATGGTAAAAGAGCTGTAGGCTAAGAATCAGGAGGCAAAGCAGAATTTGCGGCTAAAGAATGAAGAGCTGGAATGACTTTTCCTTGAGTATAGTCAAGGAATGGCACTGAGGAATGAGTATTTCGATCACCAAAAAACTCAATCTAAGCAGAAAATACAAGAAAAAGAGTTTGAATTTGAGGGCCTAAAAGCTCAATTAGAACAAGAGCTCCAAGAGACAAAGTCCTCTCTGGACATGCACTTAGCAAATCACTCCCGAGCCGAGGAGAATTAGAATAAAGAAATGAGTAGCTCTGCGGAGCAACTGGCGTCCGAGAAAAAGAAAAGGGAAGAGTTGGCTGAGGCCATTAACTCAAGGGGTATAGAGATCACTTCTCTTAAAAGGTCTCTCTTGTCTTCTCCTACACAGTCGAACATTATTTCGTTGGTTAGGCAGTTGTACATTTCTCACTGGGAAAAGATTAAAACTTTTTTCCTAGCACTGCATCCCACCCCTCTGATTCATTGCCAAGGCATCAAAGCTGAGCTAGGAGGCTCATGATATGATTGAGCAGTTCCCACGGTTTATCTTGGAAAAGGTTTTGAAAGAAAAATATTTGCTCACTGAGCTATACTCGGTCTCTGATGAAAACCTTGCCAGGGCAGGAATTGAAGATTAGGATGTTGCTGCCTAGACGACAAATAAGTTTATCCATTTCCACTTTGCCTTTCAATGCACTAAAGCAACCATGACTACTCTGAGCAAGATGATGGAAAACATATGGGAGAGTTCTCCAAGTTAAACAGGATGGGTTTGTCGTCCCCCTTCCTTGAAAATGGCTCTATTGCTACGGTTGAGCAGATTGTAGAAAAAATAGAAGAGAAGGAAAATGATTTGGATTCTTTTAGGGATTTCAATCATCCTCCCACTGCAACCAACATTGAGGGAGTTATTCATCTACTTGCATAGCTATTGTTTCATTGTGAAGTAGGGGCCGGTTTACCTAATGCATTGCCTCATAAAGAAACTATTGATCTAAGCAGAACACAGGAGAATTTGCACAACATGGTAAGGCCATCTGAGGATGAATGGTCGCCTCTACAGGAGGCTCTTTCAAATCTCTAACTTTGTTATCTGATGAAATGGCACTCTGGTCTGTGAACCAGAGAAATTTTGGGTTCTCCATTCCTCAAGCGAAACGCCCCTAGTAGTCACCAAAAGTTGTTAATAAATATTCAACGAGCTCCCTTCGGGTGTATTTTCCTCTAGATATCGGCCCGCGCATTGCAGAAAATCAACTTGGCCTTTTATCAAAAGTCTTCTCTCCCGCTCCACATGTTTGCTCTGTGCAACCCGAGGGTTTCCCTTCCTTCTGCATCTTGGGAATCCCCGCTATACTTCCACGTGTCGTAGTTGCGGGATATTTTTTGATCATTCCTTTTTGCTTCCTCATCAGGCCCCGCTTGAGTGCCACGAAGCTCTCACTCCCAAAGAATTTTGCGGGCCCCACAATTGTTGTCTGTGGTGTACTCTTGCTACATGTCTACTCTTTGCAATTTTTTCAACGTGAAGATGAAATAACGACCGCGGGCAGCGAAATGCTGCCATGCATCTCTTTTGCGCATCGGTCGATGATCGTTTCCTCCACTAGTGGATAGTGCTCTGCCCATTTAACACGTGTAGCCTTGGCACAAGTATTCAGTGGTGAGAGAGAAAGGTTCACACGGGTAGCGAAATGCTGCCATGTGCCTAGTCGGCGGTTCTCGTATTCAGGTGATCAACCAGGTGAACCAAATGTTGCGATTGGCCATTGCATGTCATAATCATTTGCAAAGATGGTGACATTTTTTTGTTTAACCTTTTTGGGACCACCACTATAATTTGCAAAGGATGCACCTGTACCTGGAATGACCGGATGCTTGGTTTCAAATCTTTTCTATTGCAATGGCTGGGGAATATTCTTATTTCTACATCATTGCTAGGGGATAGCAAAATCTTTTATGTTACATGCTCCCCGAGGCGGTGGGAGTTTTTCTGCTATATATACTTTTCTCTGTTGTGAGAAAAGGAGCCAAAATTTTGAGGGAACACTGGTTTTAGGAAAAGACGTCAGGCCTTTATTACTGTTTTATTTTATTGCAAAAGACTTTCAGACTGTGCCAATTATTTGGTCTTTCTGTTCTTTCATGCTATTTGATTAAACTATAAACTATGCTTTTATTGTCTGGGCATTTCATTTGAGAACTTCTATATATATTGAATGCAGGTTTACTAGTCTAGATCATGTCTAATGACTCTTCTTGGTAGTAGGAATGTATGCAATGTTATTTTATGTCAATGAATGGATTGTCTGTTCTATAATCTTTAGTTTATGCTCTTCTGGAACACTACAAATACCAACCAGGCCCTTAGATCTATGATTTATCGTGCCTATCATTAATTCTTGGTGCATCGCCTTAGGTTAGACTTTATTTTATTATATCTGTTTCCTTTTCCCTTTCCAAACCCCCATTATAGAAGAAGCCGACTTCTCTAAAAACTTGGAGGTCACTCAGTTTAGCGCAAAAGGTCCCCCATAAATTGAGTTTCCCATAAGACATTGTTACCTTGTCAAATTTTGGGGTCAACAAGTCCAAAGGGAAATGGCGTTGACAGAGTTTTGAATTCGCATAAAACACCATTTTAAATGTTATTTTATTTCAATATTTTGAAATAACATTGTTTATTAATGTTCAAATTGAAGGTGTCAAAGTTCATTATTCATGCATACAAATTGAAATAAGTTTGAAATATTTTGGAAATTAATTAAATTTTACAAATTAGTTAATTTTGTGGATTAATTAATGAACTTTTAATGGTTTACAGGTGCTTTTCATGGAATGATGTGGATCATAATTAAGACAATCTTGCAAATCTGATATGCAAAGGGGAGATTTTCTAAAGAGATAATGAAATTGATAGTGAATTGAGTCTTTCATAGTCCCCACTTGGAGCGATTTTTGGAAGGATGCTGATCTACATCGTGCAAGACGAAGGACTCAAAATCAGACTTGAAATTGCAATTGTGAACTGAAGTTGACTAAAATTAAACAGAAACTGAGAACACAAAGTTATCTTTTTGAAGAATTGCATGTGCACAAAGCTACAACTTTTGATGTCTCAGTTTTAGAGGGAATTATCAAATTGTTGAGCTACTTAAATTGTAAAATCTGCTCATTTGAAGAGAGATATTTTTAGGAAAAAGAGTTAAACATTTTTCTTATAGCTGATTAGAGTTAGCAGTAGAATATGCAATGGAGTTTTCTGCATTTTTAGTTAATCGAGTCAATTTGAAGACATTGGTTTCTATGCACTGGTGAAACTTGCCAGATTTGTAAATGTTGTTTATCTGTTTCGTAATAGTAGAAGTAGCTAGACTTAAACCTGCTTTAAGTTGTTCTCTGGAATGATTTTTCATTGTGTTAACCATTTGATTTGGAATTATTTGAGGAATGAAGTTTTATCTTTTCTTTTGTTTGAAATGGTGATTTGTGATTTGCTGTTAAAGTTTGCATTGTGAATGAATGTTCAGCTTTGTATTGATTACATGTTTACTTATTCTATAGTTTAGTTTAGAAATTCCTTGAAGAGAAACCAGTCTGGTTAATTAGATGAATCAACATTATTTTCTCTCTTGCGTCCCTAATCTATCTTTTTCCTTTTTTTACCCCCTGATTAGAGTAGGTTTAGATAGGAGTTCGATCTTATAGCAACCAAGAAGCTCAATAACAAGTGGGCCTCTTAAACATTATAGCCTCATTGACCACTCAACAAAACAACAATGTTGTGACCCAACATCTAGGACCTTGGAAGGTGACTGATTTAATGATCGTTTATCTTTTTTTAGGAGAGGTAAGGTGATTACATCTTGCTTACATGTTGTTGTGTCAATTTGGCCATCAATAAAACTTTTGCTAGAAGGAGGGCCACTTGAGCAATTTTGGATTGTTGTGAGTTGGAGTGGGTTGGATCTTGGAAAACCCAGCTCCGATGGGCAGCCCTTTGTGTATTCTCAGGATTCTTAACATAATTCCTTATCACATGCATAATAGGCTTCCATTATTTTTTGCTAACAGTGGACAAATTGCTAAAGATCATGTTAAGATTTGCAAGGATTTGATGGGTCTTCACCAGATTCAGAATGAAGATACTACTTGTGAAATTTTCGTCAAAACACAACAAGGTACAACATGGAAATGGTATATTAATCTTCCACCAAATTATATTTGTTCATGTATGGAGTTAGAAATTTTATTCGTGGATTAGTTTGAACCTTATGCATGAACACAAGACCCATCGTTTGAATTTGTAGCTATAAAAGGGACACCATCAAAATCAATTTACCAGTTCAATCACTGGTTTTTGTTGATGCATCAACAAGTTCAAGCTTTAAACATGGTTATTAATGATTATATGCTAAAGGAACATTATTATTGGGGTTTGAATCCTTCGTTTGTAGCCAAAATTAGACATTATGGGGAGCTTACCTCCCTACATGATGTATTAAACAAATCTCTCTTACTGGCACAGGCTGGACATGACGTGAGAACTTCAAGTAGCAATAATCAAAATTGTAATACCCATGTGCTTGCAAGTTGCCATCCTTTGTAGTCTTATTCCAGTTTACCCACCATCCCTACCCAGATGTAATCACTCTCACCAAGTAGCTACAACCTTCATAATCTTGCAAACTCCACGTTTTCCAACATTTCAAATCAAGTCAACATTAGGAGATCTAAAGCTATCAGAACTTGTTAGGCCAAATAGATGTAGGATACATCGAACAAATCAACATTCTTAGATGGTTAAATACAGGAGAAGTTGGGAGAATTAGGAGATCTAAAGCTATCAAAACTTGTTAGGCCAAATAGATGTAGGATACATCGAACAAATCAACATTCTTAGATGGATTGCCATGTTTTACTTGGTAGGATGGAGTTATATTTCAAAAAGCTAATCAATATTGAAGGGATACTTATGGAAGATCCATGGAATACTTGTCCACTCAATGAGGAAGATGAAACAATTAGCACACATGAAAATGATAATCAGTCTATCCAAAATGATGAGAGTAACTATTTACTAGATGTGGAAAATGAGTTTACTGATGCATTCATGGATCCTTGCATAACGATGAATAAGGAAGGAACACCCATTAATGAGTTAACACGAGGAAATAATTCTACTGATTTGAGTGATGGACACTTAGAAACAGAAAGCAACATAGTTCCAGGTGAAATTGCAAATGGATCTCATAGTAAAGGCCAGGAAGCTAAGGTACAAATGGAATCGTTAAAAGAAGAAGTTCAAGTGGATCAAGGAATGTATGATGAGGTCCAGCTGGATGAAGTAGAAGAATGCCAAGAAGATGATCAAGAGGAGAAATTGAATCGCTTTAGCATGATGAAGAGAATGAAATGAGGGAGTGTCTCCTCAGTTTTGATTCTATTTATTCAAACAATTTGTGTGAGGAAAATCTTGATTTATTCTGCATTAATGAATTTTACCTTCACAATGATAAACTTGACATTGACTTGCACATTCTAGTTGATGATATGTGGAAACATGAATTGAAGAAATTTTTTCCTAGATTTGACTCCGTGCATTCAAATGAGTTGATCAAAGAAAATCCTTGTGTACTATGTACCAGTATTTCTGCCACTAATGGTGATGAGCTTGATGTTGATTCTCAAGCTCTTATTGGTGACATGTTTGAAGAAGATGCTAAGAGAAATGCTTCATTTCCATAGGAAAAGGATTTGCAGACCTTGCAAGTTGACAACATGGGTGATTTGCTGCTAAGTCCATTTGAAGAGATAGAATGAATATGGGACTCCGCATCTGAGTGGAATACAAAGATGTTGGTAAATGGATATCCCAGCTGCAAAAAAAAATCTCACTTCAGGTGATCCATGTAGGATTCTTCCTTTTGGTTCACATTCTGAGGTAAGCTATTCTGATCTCTTGTTGTCTGGAAAGATTGCCAGGTGAAGTAAGGAAGGTGTTGAACAAATTGCTTTAGAGGTTGACGAATGTAAAGATTTAACTGATGATGTTTATATTTTGGAAAATATGATTGAAGTTAATGGTCCCTGTGAAATAAAACACACTAGTTTGTTGTTCAAAACTAGTGTTGATTGTGATAAGGATATGCATGAAATTTTTGAAACAGGTTTGGATGTCTTGAATGCTAATGATACATTGCTAATGGATGTCCTTTATGTTGACATGCATGTACTAAATTGAAATGGAACAGTATTTCATGAGTTGAGACCTTGTGAGAAGGAAGTCATACAACATGAGCATGCCACAACAACTGAAGGTCTTCTAAATTAGGTTTTGTCTTTTCATTACCCTCTATGTTTTAATCATTTTCAATTTGATTATGACGTTGGGGACAATAAAATGTGTCTATGGGTAAATCATGACAAGGTTGAGAACCTATAGTTGTTAATATTTCAAACTTTATACCTTTAGAATGAATTTATTGCACATAAACTTTACATTTCTAAGTATAAAGATAAATTTGCTAGGTTCAGAACCTTACCTAGTAGGTTAAGACTTCTGCACATAATGAAAAATCGGTCAGGTCAATGTACAGGTTTTCATTTTTTTGTGTTTTCTAAGCTCAATTTTGGAGTTAGGTTAGGATTAGGATTGGTTAGTGTTAGTTTTTAGTTTAGTTGGTTTTCTTGTTTTGTTTTGGTTTATTTTCTTTCCTTTTGCTATTTTTCTTTTTTCTGTGTCCTCTTGTTTTATTTTTGTTTTTGGTTTTGTTTGTTTTCTTTTGTTTTGGTCTTTGGTTGTTTGTTTGCTGGTTTTAGTTCTCATTTTGTTTTGTTTTGGTTTTTCTAGTTCGTCGTGTCTATCTGCTCTTTTCTTATGCTCCTCTCTTTCCTTGTTCATTTCTTTTGTCTTTCTTTTGGGGGTTCCTCTCATTGACAATGGAAATTGAGTTGTTGTATGCAAGTTATGTCTAAAGGTGAATCTGTTGAGTTTGTTTTCTATGTTTTCAAACACTTGATCAGTCAGTTGCTTTGAAAACTTTGATTTACCTTCATCCATTTTGAACCGAGGAATGTTAGCATGGATTAGGATTTGGTATATTATGAAGTTTTGGGGGGATTTTTTGAACATCTATCACAATTTGCACATCTTAAGAAATCTATCAGTTAGTTTATATCGGGTGGGGTAGATCTATTCCAAGTAAAAAATCTAAAGGGTTACATTTCTTTCACAATGTCCATTGTGGTTCTCAACCCGCTACTTAAGCTTCACTACTTGAGGATTGAGGGAAACTAGAAATTATACTTCAAAAGAATCAACACCTAAGAAAAAGAGGAAAATAAAGAAATCTAAAAATGAACTCAATCAACAAGGGTAATTCAAGTATCTCTACCAAGGCTATAGACACTTGGCTGGCAGTAGAGAAATGCTTAGAGAGAACTAGAGGTATCTTTATCGGGGCTATAGATGCCTGTCTGGCAGTAGAGCTATGCCCAAAATATAATTGCACATCAGAAATGTAACTCACAACTATGTATTTTAGTTAGAGTCCATTCCACTTTGATCACAACAACACTTATGGAGTAGAATGAATCATTTGCACACATACATGGATTTTAGTTTCATCTCAGACCTCTGTGATGTCCTGATTCTGATTAGGTTGCACTTCTTAGATTGCTTTGAATGAGCATAAACCAGAGATTTTGGGTATTTGGAGGGTTAGATGTTTTAAAATGCTTAGAGCATTTTCCTAGCCAAGTTGCCATTTGTTATTCCCTACATACATGCCCCAACTTTTTCTTGGAAAAGTCAAGGACCCCCTTTTGTTTTCTTTCAATTCATTGGTTTGGTTTGTCATGTTGGCACTTTGTCATTCTTGTTTTTGTCTTTTCTCCGCTTGCTTGTCATTTTTTTTTTTGGGATCGGGTTTTAGAATGGAATTGACACTTGACACCTTTTGGGGTTTCAAGTTCTTATTCCATCCCGACTCTGATCTCTGATTCCTTGTTTTCTTCTTTCTAGTTCAGAATTGGGTATCAGATCAACACTAGATCTAGGAACATTTCCAAGGTTCCTATTCCTGGTTCCGTCTTGATCCCAATTCCCACGTTCATTGTGTTTTTTTTGCGTTCGGGTTCGAGTTTAAGAACCTTCTTAGAACCTTGCGCTCTTTGAAGGTTCCTATGTCAGGTTCGTCCATGATCCTAATCTTTAGCTCATTTTCCTTTGTCTCGTCTTCAATCGTTGCATTGTTCGTTTGTTTTGGTTGTTTTTGTTTATCTTCATCCCCGTCTTTTCGTCGGTGTCTTTTCACCTCCTCATCATCCTTCTTCGTTCTTCATCTTCCTTTTTTGTGTTGTTTGTTTGTTTGGTTTCATTTGTTGTCATGTCGCTTATTTTTGGTTTTGTGTCGTTCATTTTGATCTTCAATTCATCTGTCCTGTCTTTAGAGTCTTGAAAATCCAAATATATATATATATATATATATAAATAAATAAATACAAAAAAATTAAAACATTTGAAAAATACAAAAAACATTCAAAAAATAGAAAATTAAAAAATAAATAAATAAATAAACTTTTTTAAAAACTTATAAACTTTAAATTTAAATAAAATAAATCTTTTTGATTTTAAAATATTTATAAAAGTTTAAAATATTAAAATGAATAAGTTTTAAAAAGATTGTAAAATTTAAATAACAAAAATCTTTTTAACATTTGAAAAGATTTATAAAATATAAAATTATAAAATAAAAAATCTAAATATAAAAAAATCTGAAAATAAAAGATATAAAAATTAAATAAAAATAAATCAAAACAATTAAATTAAATAAATAAATAAATAAATAAATAAATCTTTTATTTGAAAAGATTTAAAATATTAAAAGGTTTAAAATTTAAATAAATAAGATCTTTTGTTTTAAAAGATTTTAGAATAATAATAATAAATAAGTTTTAATAAAAGAATAAAGAAATCTTTAAAAAAAATTATTTTAAAAGATTTAATAGAATTTAAAATTCAATAAAATAGATCTTTTAAATTTTAAAAGATTATAAAATTTTAAAAATAAAAAATCATAAAATGTAAAATGTTAGAATAAATAAAAATTAAATTAAGTTAAAATACATAAAAATAGAAAAATCTTTGAAAAAAAATTAAAAATTATTTGTTTTGAAAATTTAAAACTTTCAAAAATTTGAAAAATGTAAGGGACCCATCAGGGTTGGATCTCAAATAATCACCAAAGCTTTAAATTATTTAGCCCAATCTTGCACAAAAAAGAGTCCGTCGGATTTCGGGTTGGGGTAGAGCCCTTGCACAATATTACAAAATGTTCTCCAACATGGTGCTAGTTTGATTCCCGATCCCCTAGCTTTTTCGGATTTCAGGAGGGTGGAAGAACTCAACACCAAAATATATAACGTCTGGGTTCATAAATATTCTTGACTTCGCTTCCTGAGACATAAGGAGAATGAAGTTTTCCTGAAGTTGACAGTCCTGAGTTTAAAAGACTCTTGGTCCCACACACAAGCAGCCTATTGAATTGCAGTTTCAGACCAGACATGGAACCATGAGCGGGTGCAATGTAACATTCAGGTGTAGGTTTAGGTCTTGATCCCAACTCTGCTTCTTCTCATTTTCCAAAGACAAAGATATAAACACAGTTCTTCAAAAAGAAATCCGATCTCATGGAATGCCATGATTGTAGGTTTGAAAAGGAAGCAAACAAAATAGAAACACAAATAGTGCTTCACACTGTTGGAAAAAATGCTTCAATTGAGATGCCTTCTTGTGAATACAATGACTACAAAGTGCACAAGATGGATTTGTTTGAAAATGGGTTTCAATACTTTCAAGCAACAACAATTCACGAATGAAGAATCAAACAAAGGCATGTGAAATGTTTTAAATAGAGGAAACCAATGAACTATTTGGCCGAATACCTCATAAGAGATTGTGGAATTGGCAGTAAGTGAATTGGCTAGAAGATCATTCGAAGAGCAGATACATTCGGTACATGAATATAATCAAAATTTCAAGTAAATGCAAATGGTAGGTTTTTAGCCGATTTTCATGACTTATGCAAAATGAGTAAACAAAGATGATGCACTTGAACCATTTGGAAAGTGCCTGGAAGAGAAGTCACCTCATGGAATGAAATAATTGTAGAATATGAACAAAATGGATTTGATGGAAGTTTTCAAGAAAAATTACAAGCAAATGTAGCAGGCACGATTAGAGGTGGTAACTGCCCTGGTAAATAGGAAATGCAAAACACAAAAAAAAAGGCAAGGTGCATGAGATGCTTGACATAATGCCTCACAGAGAAAGGTGATCTCATGGGATGCTTTTGATTGCAAGATATGCACCAAATGATCTATTGAAAAGGTTTTAGAAACTTGAAAGCAAATGTGTTGGTTGGTTTGAGGCCAATTTCCCACAAAGGAACTCTCTAATGCTTGTACCAAAGTGAAAGCATATAACAAAGGAAGACAAATGATTCCCAGAAATGAATATTCAAAATGTGGAAGCATAGATGTGGCAGGAGAACCGTGTGACAAATTGCATACAGGAAACACATGAATCACTATGGAATGCAGTGAATGATAGAACATACATAACAAATGGTGAATGCTATAGACATGGCAAGTGAACCATTTGATAGAATGTCTCAAAGAGGATGTACTCCAGGAAAATTCATTATAACATAAATAAAGAAAAATGGATCGGTGAAGGTGAGAAACTTTCAAAGAAAAACTTGCAAGCAAATGCATACCCGCGGCCAAAGGAAAGTTAAAGTATAGGTAAGGCCTGTGGAACGTTTGATTAGAAGAATCGTAATGGTGTGATTTCAGGTGATGTTGTTATTGAGAATAATTCACAAAAACATGCTTGTTGAAAAGCCAATGTAAACTTCTAAGTCAATATAAATGGTAGAGATGTTGCAGTTGCAACTGCCTTGGCCAACATCTATGTAGGGTATGGGAGTAGAGACGTGACATATGAGCCATTTGACAAAAATCCCTCAAAGAAATGTCATCCCATGAATAAAATGATGGAAAATATATGCAAAATGGATGTGTTGAGAAGATTTTAGGAAAGTTTCGAGCCAATGCAACTCACAAGTCAAACCAAGTTTTTCCATTGTTTCCAGAGTCCTCTTCATCCATGACCAAAGGGAATGTCAAAGAATAGACTGAACACTTGAATTGCTTTATGGAGCACCTTGAAGGCACTTTTGAAGGGTTTGTGCAATATGCATTTGTTGAAAAGTGGGGTCATCACTTCATCCAATGAATAGTTACGAGATGTCATCTCGTAAAATGTTTTGATTGTTGGGTATGCACAATATCGATTTGTTGAGAAGGTTTAGAAATTGAACAAGCTAATGCAAGTCATCGCTTTGCTAACAATTTCTATACCTACAGTATAACAGAGGTAGGGAATGCATGGAAAATGTGTGAGAGCTAGTTCACTTAATGCCTCAAAAGTGATGTCTATGGAGTTCCATGACTGTAGGAAGGGTGCAATATAGATCTGTTTAAAAAGGCTTTTAAAACCCAATCAAATGTTGTAGTTGCAATTGCTTGGGTAGATTTGCATACAATATGTGGAAGGTTGGAAGAGGCACGCGGGTCGCGTAACACAATGCTTCAGAGAAATTATTTAATGTGATGGTTGCACGATAGGATCAAAATGGAAGTCTTGGCATAAGGCTAAACATCCATCAGGAGCATATGTGATGCCAATGAACTATCTAACAAAGTGCTCCAAAATAATGCCCTCCCAATGAATGCAATGATTTTAGGATATCCATAAAATGAACCTGGGCAAATTAAGTTTGAAAAGATTGATGCAACATCAATGATTGTAGACATGGCAGTTTCTGAGACACCTTCTTCTCAAGATTTCTTTACAAGTCATGTGGAAAAGGAAACTTGTACCACGAGGATCCAATGGAACTCATGGCAAGCATTAATTGACTTTGATCTTTGTGGAAATAAAAGGATGATTACTTATCAGAAAGGAATTAATGGGTCCAAAGGAAAATGGCATTGACAAAGTTTTGAATTCACATAGAACACCATTTTAAATGTTATTTTATTTCAATATTTTGAAATAGCATTATTTATTAATGTTCAAATTGAAGGTGTCAAAGTTCATTATTCATGCATTCAAATTGAAATAAGTTTGAAATATTTTGGGAATTAATTAAATTTTACAAATTAATTAATTTTGTGGATTAATTAATAAACTTTTAATGTTTTACAGGTGCTTTTCATGGATTGGAGTGGATCATAATGAAGATGATCTTAGAAACCTAATATGCAAAGGGGAGATTTTCTAAAGAGATAATGAAACTAATAGTGAATTGATTATTTCATGGTCCCCACTTGGATCAATTTTTGGAAGGATGTTGATCTACATCGTGCAAGACAAAGGACTCAAAATCAAACTTGAAATTGCAATTGTGAACTAGAGTTGACTAAAATCAAATAGAAGTTGAGAACAAAAAGTTATCTTTTTGAAGAATTGTATGTGCACAA
Organism: Sequoia sempervirens; assembly: GCA_007258455.2. Classification (NCBI taxonomy): domain Eukaryota; kingdom Viridiplantae; phylum Streptophyta; class Pinopsida; order Cupressales; family Cupressaceae; genus Sequoia; species Sequoia sempervirens. The sequence goes on along the minus strand of VDFB02000008.1, from coordinate 5,540,665 downwards.
AGCTACAACTTTTGATGTCTCAGTTTTGGAGGGAATTATGGAATTGCTGAGCTACTTATTGTAAAATATGTTCATTTGAAGAGAGATATTATTAGAATTTTTTTTTTTTTTTTTCTTAGAGCTCATTAGAGTTAGCAATAGAATAGACAATGGAGTTTTCTACATTTTTAGTTAATCGAGTCAATTTGAAGACATTGGTTTTTGTGCAATGGTGAAACTTGCCAGATTTGTAAATGTTGTTTATCTGTTTCGCAATAGTAGAAGCAACCAAACTTAAATCTGTTTTAAGTTGTTCATTGGAATGATCTTTTGTTGTGGTAATCATTTGATTTGGAATTCTTTGAGGAATGGAGTTTTATCTTTTCTTTTGTTTGAAATGGTGATTTGTGATTTGTTGTTAAAGTTTGCACTGTGAATGAATGGTCAACTTTGTATTGATTACATGTTGACTTACTCTACAATTTATTTTAGGAATTCCCTGAAGAGTAACAGGTCTAGTTAATTAGATGAAACAACATTGTAACGCCCCACCATGCAAACCCCAAAGGACACTAGTGATAACACTAACATTTATGGCACAATTTTTTTTGTAATAGATATAAGTTAACATACAACACTAGAAAGGAAACCATACATACATATATATCCACTAACTAACTCCGTTGGGGTTAATGAATGCATTACATTTCAAAACACCCCTAACAACATCCCAATCCCATAACAAAGATAAACTACTCAAAAGAATACATTTTAACACTATCATATAACATGAATACACAACATCTATTACACTACATAGATATCCCTCACACTTAAGAATTTGATTATAAATATTTCCACAAATACAAAACCATTTAAGATCATATATTATGAACCAATAACCACATAATAGCACCAAGGGTCTATATGCATGCATTACATAAATGATAAGCATCCATCAATGATCAAAAGATAATGCCAAAGATTACATTCATTACATTTATAATATGAAGTTGCATCATTCAAGGATTACATCAATACAAAAGTGCTTCCCAACATGAATGGGAATAGTACCATGAAATGCAATAATACAACTGATATGAGTGAATACATAGTATATATCAAGATTGGTTCCAACTTTGTACAACTTTGGAGTCACAGTACAACTCTGCACAACTTGATCCTCAGCTAGGGACCCAATGGGGTGCATAGCATGTTCCACCCGACCATGTGGACCTTTAGGCCCACCCCCTATGCTAGGAGATGACAAGAAAATACCCACAACATAAAACAATCAAGTAAACAATGGCTAACAAGACTCCATACGAAAGCAACAACATAACAAGACTCCATACAAAAGTAACAACAAACACAAGAAACATCTGCTTCGAGAGGCACACAAACAATAGGGGAAAAAAATAACATACAAGGTTGCTAAATCGAGGAGTGTCATCACATAATCTTGACATGGGTTACCCAATGAGGATCTTCATAGGTTACTGACCCTCTACCTGGTTAAACCCTGGTAACCTCAATCGATCCTTGGCCCCCATTCTCACTTATGCGGGATCAACATACCTTCCAAGAGGACAAGGTAGTTGTTCTTTTCTATTCTAGTCCTTACACTCATCTCAAACGTAAGCGAACACTTGAGCCATGAGTGGGGCTAACTTATCTGGATTATTATGAGATACTACCCAAACCCTCTAATTAATTATTAGGTTATCATTGAGTAAAGAAACTCTCAATGGGTTACCTGTATGCCACTTTGTGCGTCGACCCCCATTGAGTGCCACTCCCCCTACTAACAACAAAAGACTCTTAGTCACCAACTAGGTAATCCAACTTGCACCAACCAACAAATCCATAAAAATATGCACATGAAATGAGGCATGCACCCTCTCACACAAGATCACCATAATAAAACACTTCCAAGTGCAAGGCTAAACCCACAAAACCAAAATCAAGAATAATAACAATAGTTCACAAAGAACCAACATGAAAGTCAAATCATAGAGAAGCATTTTCCCCAACCTCTGGAAGACCAACAAATCACTAACACAATTTTTCCCCAGTCGAGGTGGCAAAAAAATCTCAAAGACTATTTTCAATTCACAATTTATGAGTCAACAAGTATAAAATAATGAGTGGCAACATCACAACGAGGTCTTCATACTTGATCAAAACTATCAGAATCAACTCTATACCAAATCAACCACAACTACTAATAGTAAAATCATCCAACGGGCACCCAAGGGAGACCTCAGTTTTCTCCTCACAAGATACCCAACCACTAATAACCCGATCAAACATATAATTTTACTGATAAACAACTTACACAAAATCAACACCATGAAAAAAAAAAAACAATCAAGCGATTCACAATCTCAATTCAAAAATCAACCCACTCAAACAATCAAATCAATCATGATAACAATCACAGGTGTTCTAAATAACTATCCATATAGAGGACTTAAAAATCAATCTATTAAATGAAAATAAGGGAGATCGACATTCAAAAGATCATATAATCTCATTCAATTACATAGGCCCTTCGTTTATCTAAATATAATTAATCAAAATCATTTATTGAATCTACAATAATTCAATTATCTATACAAACAAACAAATTCAATTCACTTAATTACCTAAATAAAACTATCATAACCAATAACATTTCCCAACTTCAACATAGTCCAATTTACATCATTAACTTGTAAATATTGAACAATCACATAAATATTAACAACACACAAATACATGTATATATATATATATATATGGGCGGGTGCATGGAGATGGGTAGCCAATTTGTGGCCACTTTCAAAAAAAAGTTTTGAAAAGTCATAACGCAAGCGCGTTATGGCTTGGTGTGTCAAGCTTGAGGCTCATCCACAACAAGCCCATAACGTGAGCGCATTATAATGTGATCACATTATGACATGTTAAAAGAAAAGAAAAAAGTGAAACATAATCATTCTTGCATTTCAACTATGTTTTTTGTTGTGCCCACGGCCAAAACCCCCATTTTTTGCGCTAGCTTACTAGGAGGAGGTATTGTGCAAAAATCTTCACCAACGGTTGCTATTTCATCACAAGGATGGCGCCACAATGATGAAGAGGTGTGAGAGGTAAGGATTGTTTGCTTTTTGTTTTGAATTTGTTAGTTTTAGGTTGTATTTGATATTTATTTTTTAAAATTTGAAGGAGATGCAAATCAACCTACAAACCCTCAAAATCCTCAACAAGAAGAGCAACCAAATCCTCAAGAAAAAAATCATCAACAACAAAATCAACCACAACAACAACCTCCTCCACCAATCACTCAACACCCTTCTGGCACTCAACAAAATTTAATGAGTGAAATTGAGAACAACAAAAAATAAATTGAGGATTTAATCAGTAGGTTGAGTGATCCAAATGGTTCAACCGCAGAAAGAATGACCCTGACAAGTTCATTGAAATATATGTTAAAAAATGTAGATTCAATTAGCAAACAAATAACTGGATGGCATGATAGGAGGCAGGCAGCTAGGGCTTATTACGCGGATAAACTAGCATATAGAGATGTAAAGGATTTAAAAATTACAAAGGGTGATTTGTGCTCATTATTCATTGAACCACACACAAATCAAAATCTTACCCTCAATGCAAAGAGGTTTCTTATTCATTGGTGCCACCACCAATAGATTAGGAACTATTTTTATGATAGGTGATACATGGTCTTTGATTACCCATCGTACAACAATTGTGAAGTCCCACAGTATTTCCTTAGGAAACTATACAGTGAGTTCATATTGAACAAAATCCCAAATTATTTTGATATGAGGGACTTTCAGGAGAGAGGTGTGTGGTCGACTCAGGATAGACTCAGTGCACAGTCGGATCCTATGTGGCAAGGGAGATGAGTTCTCGCTAGGATGCCTCATGAGCATGTTGTTATGCCTTCCATCGCAAAGGAGAGTGCCGACGTACAGACATTGTAGGCGATCAACACTTTGACCTAGAGTGTCATCCATCATACTAGCCCTATTCTACAATGCCATCCAAGGGATTCTTCGAGTGGTGGCCTTCGAACCCATGTGTGTCAATCTTGCGGGGTGACTTGTTCATATGACCCCATAGACACTCAGGAGGCTGCTATGTAGGATCCATCTGCAGCTATGGAGATGGAGAGGGCAGCTGACATTTTGCATGGGGTGTATGGCATTGATAGTCATGTAAAAGTTAGCATGTTCATTGAATTTAATTTGTTAAATTTCAATTTTGAAATGCAATATTAACTAATTTAGTTTTATGATTTTAATAAAATTGCAAGGTCATAGTGTTGAGACTGGATACATGGGCCCTACACCTACTTATTTTTGCAGTACACCTATTGGTGGGGTATGTAACTAGTAAAGAATTATAAATTTATTACATGTTAATAGCATTGTTTTACAAATGGTATTTTAATCTGTGATTTTGGATGTTGAACAGGCTAATATTGGAGGTTTCGAGGGAACACCTCCCAGTGCCAGTGGATTTACTCAAACCTACATGCAGGTAATAGAGTAAAGAGTTTAACTAATGAATTGTACTTAATAGATTTGTGTATTTTATATTCATATCGTTGATTATGTTGCATTGCACATCATTCAAACTAAAAGCATTACTTCACATTCCATAACTAATAACTAGATTTTGATAGATGACAAAATTTAAACTACAATATAGTTGTTTAGAAATTCAACATAAGCAGTGATGCAATTACTTCACATAACATAAGTAATAAGTCTAGGAGCAACTTCCAATTGCATTTGCTTGTCATGGAATTCCATGAGACCACTTTTTATTGCTTGACATCTTTTCATACAGTTCACTTCCTTGTCTATGCTATGGATGCTTGGAAGGAATATATGAAAGAATAATAATAGTAAGCAATAGCATAGAAAAGGCATTGAGTTTTTTGAAAAAATGCCTCAAAGAAATGCGGTCTCATGGTGATGTCCATCACCATGAGACCCAATTTCTTTGAGGCACTTTTTTGAACAACTCACCACCTTTTCTACGCTACCACATTTTCCACCATGAGACCCAATTTCTTTGAGGCACTTTTTCAAATAACTCACCGCCTTTTCTATGCTACCACATTTTCCATAAATGTCTACCAAATCATTTTATCAAACAATTCATTTCCTCACTGCTATGGCTAAAAGCTTAAAAAAGGCACTTTCCAACAAACTAATGCAATGCAGGGTAGTCAAATAACTTAGCTTCATCATTCAAAAGGATTCAATCCACTTTGCAACTCAAAAACTCAATTCTTTCTTTGTTTTCAAACTTCTATCTAGTCTTCCTACTAGGTTAGCCAACCCGCTTTTCCTGTCAAAACTTTCAATTTTCTCAAACAACCTTGTCAAAAAATCCCCAAATTAGGCACCCATCATGGCCTACTTTCACATATCAAAAACTCAATACCAACTCCTTTGGATTAGTGATATTTTATTAGTTTTCTCCTTCAATCTCTCCAACAACAACTTACATCGATGGATCATACCATTTTTAAAGTTTTAAACATTTCTTAACCTTTCCAACTTCCTACAACGACTCAATAACCTCTACAACTACTTTTACCCTCGGCATTCCACTCCTCTACACCTTTTTTGCATTTTTACAACATTTGAAATTGACAACTTTGTCAATATTTTGCAATTTTGCACTTTATGCCTAAATTAACTAAGACTATTACAACCTACAAAATGACTATTTAAGCCTTATTACATCATCAAAACACCTTAACCAATTCAAACTCCTAAATTTTCCTCATGGAGGCATGCGCTTACAAAGGTGCACCTGCACGATAAACTATGGATGCTTGGAAAAAATCTATCAAAGCATAATAGTAAGCAATAACATAGACAAGGAAGTTAGTAGTTTGAAAAAATACCTCGAAGAAATGTGGTCTCATGGTGATGGGAATTCCATCACCATGAGACCACATTTCTTTGAGGCATTTCTTCAAACAACTCACCACCTTTTCTATGATACCACATTTTCCATACATGTGTACCAAAGCATTTTATCAAACTACTCACTTCCTTGCTACTATGTCTAAAATCCTGAAATAGGTGATTTCCAACAAACTATGGATTCTTGGAAAAATATCTATCAAAGCATAATAGTAAGCAATAATACCATAGAGAAGGAAATGAACTTTTTGAAAAAATTCCTAAAAGAAACATGTGGTCTTATGGTGATGGAATACCATGATGTGCATTTGTTTGTAATGACATTCCATCACCTCGAGACCCCATTTATTTGATGGATTTTTTCAAATAGTTCATTGCCTTCTCTATGCCACCACAGTTATTGTACATGTCTACGAAAACATTTGGTCAAACGGTTCACCAACTTGTTGCTATGGGTAAAATCCTAAAAACACGTCCTTTCGAACAAGATATGGATAGGGAAAATAGTAAGCATGATAATAAAAAATATATAGTTTAAAAAGTACTCAAAATTTTGTTCATTATCTCATACATTATAAGTCATGACATGGATCGCTATTGTAGTTTTTTTTATTGAATAATTTGTTGTTTTATTTTTAGATGTTGCAAGACAAAACACCTTTGAATGTGACGAGGGAAATGGAGATCAGTGTTTCATCTGCTATACAATCCTTGATGGCTCTGACAGGGGAGGTATGAGGCAAATTACTAAATTTCAATTTACATTCGTTATTATATATGTTAGTGAAAAATCAAACCATTATTGATTCGTAGTTAAATTTCTATTTGGATGGTTTATACAGGGCTTGAGCACACCTCAGCATGGGTGTGTGAATATTTCCCTCATGGAGAGTGATCATGAGATGGCAGTAATTGATTATTTTGTTAAATATATCATTTTTTATAATGTAATTTCTATATATTAATGTCTTAACTTCTTATTGTAATAGTTAAAACTTCACCATGAACTAAACACTAGGAGGAGCCGTAGGAGCACTCCTTGAGTGCATCACAAATGAGTGACAGAACTATCACCATCTGATCGACAAGAAAAGGGAAATGATTTATTTCCAGAGCATGGAGAGCAATGACTTTTGATTCCAGAACCCTTTGTTGTATGCCTACATGGCAGTTTTGTACATATTTTGTATTGGATATATTTGACATTGTATGCCTATATGGCATTCTTGTAGGCCTATATGGCTATTTTGTACCTATATTTCATACTTATATCGACATATATTGATGTATTCCTACATGGCTATTTGGTTAATACAAATTATTTTTATCGATGGTGTCCATATTTGCATTTTAAAGTGATGGTTCAATAGATATGAGTTACATGTATTCAAGTGTATTCTTTGTGACTTACGTATGTTCCAATGTATACTTTGTGACTTATGTGTTTTCATGTGTATACCTTGTATTCGTGCATATAATTTGTATTAATTTGTGTATACTATGTATTTGTTTGTATACTTCAAGGATTACGTGTTTTTGAGTACTTGTGCTTCCCTTATTCACATGTACCTGCTTGACTTATTCACATGTATACTTATTAATTGGTTAGCCCTAGCATTGATCATTGTTGTTCTTCATGGTTTGTCTTGAATATTAATTGATTGATGCTAAACAACTTTATCTAAAAGAAAAAAAAATGTTTTCAATTGGTATTCCATAAAATGATTCATAAAAAGATTCCAATATATTTAATCCTTTGATTGGAACAACTCAATTAAGCAAGGGATTGATCCAGTTGAACGTAGCTTAGAATGATTTCGCATGTTTGGGTACAAAAGATGACCATACCTAGTGTAAAAATACCTATTCGGATGCGTTGGAATAGTCTGTTTGGTCATACGATTTGCAGAACAAAAGTTGCACCACTTTGCAACTTTGCACTGCTTGCATTTGACACTTTTTCCATCAAGTAAAAATCAGCCACCACAGGAAAACCACTTCGAGATAGCAAAAACTGAGAGAGGTTTTTATAGAGGTGCCTAACGCGATCTTGTAGGATCAGACGAGAAGTTTCTAAGCATCACGATATCCGAGTAACAACATGCTAAAGTTTTCTTCCCTTTTTCACTTTGGACTCTTAAGGGATCAATCTAGTTGAACGTAGCTCAAAATGATTCCGCATGTTTGGGTGTGAAGGAAGACCATTCGTAGAGTAAACATACCTATTTAGATGCATTGGAATAGTCTGTTTGGTAACATGAGTTGCAAAACAAAAGTTGCACCACTTTGCAACTTTGCACTGCTTGCATTTGACACTTTTTCCATCAAGTGAAAATCCGCCGCCATAGGAAAACCACTTCGAGGTAGCGAAAACTGAGAGACATTTTTGTAGAGGGGTCCAACGTGATCCTATAAGATTATGTGAGAAGTTTCTAAGCATCATGGTATTCAAGTAACAACATGCTAAAGTTTTCAACCATTTTGCACTTTGGACTCTTAAGGGATCGATCCAGTTGAACGTAGCTTAGAGCGATTACGCATGTTTGGGTGCGAAAGAGGACAATGCCTAGTGTAAAAATACATATTCGGAAGTGTTGGAACAATTTGTTTGATCACATGAGTTGTAGAGAAAAAGTTGCACCACTTTGCAACTTTGCATTGCTTGCATTTGACACTTTTTCCATCAAGTGAAAATCCACCGCAATGGGAAAACCACTCCGAGATAGCAAAAACCGAGAGAGGTTTTTGTAGAGGGGCCCAACATGAACCTGCAGGATTAGATGAGAAGTTTCTAAGCATCACGGTATCCAAGTAACAACATGTTTAAGTTTGCAGCCATTTTGCACCTTGACTCTGATTAGGTTGAACGTAGCTCAGAGAAATTCTGCGTGTTTGGCTGTGAAAGAGGACTATGCATAGCATAAACATACCTATTCAGATGCGTTGGAATATTTTTTTTGGTCACACAAGTTTCATAACAAAATTTGCACCACTTTGGAACTTTGCACTGCTTGCATTTGACACTTTTTCCGTCAACTGAAAATCTACCACCACGGGAAAACCACTCCGAGAGAGCAAAAATTGAGAGAGGTTTTTGTAGAGGGGCCCAACATAACCCCGTAGGATTAGACAAGAAGTTTATAAGCATCATGATATCTGAGTAACAACATGCTGAAGTTTGCAGCCATTTTGCACTTTGGACTCTTAAGGGATCAATCCGATTGAACATAGCTCAGAGCGATTCCGCATGTTTGGGTGCGAAAGAGGACCATGCCTAGCATTAAAATACCTATTTGGATGTGTTGAAACAGTCTGTTTGGTCACACGAGTTGCAGAACAAAAGTCGCACCACTTTGCAACTTTGCATTGCTTGCATTTGACACTTTTTCCATCAAGTGAAAATCCGCCACCACGAGAAAACCACTCTGAAATAGAAAAAACCAAGAGAGGTTTTTGTAGAGGGGCCCAACGCGATCCTATAGAGGTAGATGATAAGTTTCCAAGCATCATGGTATTTGAGTAACAACATGCTGAAGTTTGCAGTCATTTTGCACTTTGGACCCTTAAGGGATCGACCTGGTTGAACGTAGCTCGAAGCGATTCCATGTGTTTGGGTGTGAAAGAGGACCATGCCTAAAGTAAACATACCTATTCAGATGCGTTGGAATAATCTATTTGGTCACATGAGTTGCAGAACAAAAGTTGCACCACTTTGCAACTTTGCACTACTTGCATTTGATACTTTTTCCATCAAGTGAAAATCCACGACCACGGGAAAACCACTCCGAGATAGCAAAAACTGAGACAACTTTTTATAGAGGGGGGCCCAATGTGATCCTATAGGATCAGACAAGAAGTTTCTAAATGTCACAGTATCCAAGTAATAGCATGCTAAATTTTGTAGCGATTTTGCACTTTGGACTCTTAAGGGATCGATCTGGTTGAACGTTGCTCGGAGCGGTTCCATGTGTTTGGGTATTAAAGAGGACCATGCCTAATGTAAACGTATAAATTCAAACATGTTGGAACAATCTATTTAGTCACACAAGTTTCAGAACGAAAGTTGCATCACTTTGCAACTTTGCAGTGATTGCATTTTACACTTTTTCCATCAAGTGAAAATCCGCCACCATGGGAAAACCACTCCAAGATAGAAAAGACTGAGAGAGGTTTTTTTTGAGGACCCCAACACGATCTTGTAGGATTCAATGAGAAGTTTCTAATAATCATGGTATCCGAGTAACAACATGCTGAAGTTTGCAGCCATTTTGCACTTTGGACTCTTAAGGGGTCGATCCGGTTGAACGTAGCTCAGAGCGATTCCACATGTTTGGGTGCAAAAGAGTACCATGCCTAGCATAAATGTACCTATTAAAATGCATTAGAACAATGCATTTGGTCACATGAGTTGTAGAACAAAAGTTGCACCACTTTGCAACTTTGCACTGCTTGCATTCGACACTTTTTCCATCTAGTGAAAATTGGACACCACAGGAAAAAAACTCTGAGATAACAAAAACCAAGAGAGGTTATTGTAGAGAGTCCCAATGTGATCTTGTATTCTCAGATGGATACTTCATAAGTTCCATAGTTTTTGAGTAATATCCTATCAAAGATTGCTGCCCTTTTGCCCTTTGGACCCTTAAGGGATCGAGCCGGTTGAACGTAGCTCAGAGCGATTCCACATGTTTGGGTATGAAAGAGGACCATTACTAGCATAAATTTACCATTTACTTAGAAGAAGATCAATAAAATTCATTGTTTCCTTGTATTTTCTATATTTTTACTAGAAATTTGATGTTTCCTTGAACTATACGATTCCGTATAGGGTGATTGTGTTCTCTTTTTCAATCTCTTTGTGTTTCCATGGACTAATACATATTTAGAAATCCATTTTGATGTTAGGGTGCTTATTTGGTGAGAGGGAATAATTTTTATGGGGTTTGTGTTGCTGCCCTTGTAGATTTTGATGGAAAAGGGCATGAAAAATGAGGTTTCACCCTAGGGTTTGATAAAATATTGCATGTAGAGGTTGGGTGATTATCTTTTGAGTTTGTGTAGGTGATTTTAAGAAGTTTTGAGGCAGCGACATGTTCTAGCAAGGTGTGGAACCATTCCTTTCAATAAACCCTCCTCATACTAGCATAAAATAAAGGGTTTTGTGGTTTGGCATGGTGGAGTGAGTTTCTTTTGAGATAAATTGCCGATTTGAGGGTTTGGATACATGAGAATTGTTGCCCTAAAAAGTGTAGGGGGTTGTTGAATGTTTAAAGGTATGTTCCTTCGTAAATTAGGCCTAGTTAGCTTAATGAGGACATCAAAGGTCATTTTTGATGCACATGTTCCAAGACAGTCCCTATTGATTTTGAAGTATGTGTTGTAATTCAATAATGGCTATCTAGATTAGTCATTTTTTTGTGAAGTCATTTTAGAAGTTTGTGAGAAAAGGTCTAAAACTAGGGTCTACTAACCTACTAGACAAGGCATAGTGAAGGGTTAAAATTGAAGATATAGAGAGTTTTTGGTTGAAACTTTGTTTGAAAATACATTACATATGACCTTCACATGACCTTTTTCACATTGTTTACATTTCAAAATTCAATTTTTGCAAATTTTCCTATTGAAGGAATTTAGAGAACAAGGTGCTCCTACACCAAACATGAACTCCAAAATTACAATATTTGAGTAAATCTCATTACAATGCCTTAGGTACTTTGTTCTCATAGATCTTTTACAATGTCACTCATACATTCGAGATTTTCTTTAAATGTCTACATCATAGGTGCTCATTATGAGGTTAACATCAATTGAGTAACTTGATATTCCCTCGCTAAGCTTCACACGCTCTTTTATAATGGCTTCAAATCAGAATTGAGATTTGTTAAGATCATCAAAATAAGGATGTTGTATTACTTTTTTGGCTGAGATTCTCTTTGATGGCTCATAAATCAACATTTTCTGCAATGAGAGACCAATCAATTTTTAGTAGTTTACTTACAAATACGCAAAGTAAAAGAGAAAAAGAAAGAGCATCCAAAATGGAAATGAAATGAAAATAGATGGAAGGCACTTATAGATAGGCATGCCAGTCTCTCAACTTAGTCACTCCTGGTCATACATCTTCACTGGGAGTTCCAAGATACCTATTGCACACAATACCTCTCATGAATAAACTAAGTTGAAATTTGAGATGCTCTTATAATGTCTACATCATAGTTTCTCATGATAAGGTTAAATTCAAATGAATAACTTGAAATTTGCTCACCAAGCTTTGCACAAAATTTTGTAATGGCTTAAAATCATAATTGAGATTTGTCAAGATCATCAAAATAAGGATGTTGCATTGCTTTTCTGGTTGACATTCTCTTGGATGGCTCATAAATCTACATTTTCTGCAAGGGGACACTAATTAATTTGTAGTAGGTTACTTACAAATAGGAAAAGTAAAAGAATATGATAGCATTTCCATCAAACAAATTAATGTGCATACAAGTATAAATTAATAATAACTAATGTGCATACTTACAAATTAATCCAACGAACCATCCAGATCTTCTCTACTCTTTATTGTGTCAAGTATTGCCTCGTGGTCAGACTCACAGACCTTCCACAAGAACTCCATCAATATTTAATTGAGGTGGGCTAGATTGTGTACCTTCGATCGAGGGTGGAGTAGAATACATACCTTGAGGTTCTCGTGGGGATGATGGCATACCTTCTTCATCAAATCCGAGTGATGATGCACTCTCAACTTGAGTTGTGCTAGATGGTGTCCAACCATATTCACTTGCGGTAGCTGGGCAGGTGCATGAAGTTGGGTTACGATTTTGTGGCCAATTTCAATTTTTTTTTGAAAACTCATATCTCAAGCGTGTTATAACGCACTTGCGTTATGGCAATTCAAAAGAAAAAAAAGAGTGAAAGTGATTCATTTTATGTCGATTGTTCTTCTGCTCTGCTCGCGGCCAAAAACCCTCATTTTCATGCTCGCATTCTAGGAGGAGGGATTGAGCAAAAATCTTCAAAAATGGTTGCTATTTCTTTGCAAGGATGGCACCACGACGACGAAGAGGTGGGAGAGGTAAGTATTGTTTGCTATTTGTTTTGAATTTCTTATTTTTAGGTTGATTTTGTTAGTTTAAGGTTATATTTGATATATACATTTTTGAATTTGTAGGAGATGCAAATGAACCCGCAAACCCACAAAATCCTCAACAAGAAGAGCAACCAAATCTTGAACAAGAAAATCAACCTCAACAACAACCTCCTCCACCAATCCCTCAACACCCTCCTGAAACTCAACAAAATTTAATGAGTGAGATTGAGAGCAAGTGAGATTGAGAGCAACAAAAAAAAAATTGAGGATTTTATTAGTAGGTTGAGTGATCCAAATGGTTCAACCATAGAAAGAATGACCCTCACAAATTCAATGAAAGATATGTTAAAAAATGTGGATTCAATTAGAAAACAAATAACTAGATGGCAAGATAGGAGGCAGGCAGCTAGGGCATATTATGTAGATAAACTATCATATAAACAAGTAAATGATTTAAAAATTACAAAAGGTGATTTTTGTTCATTATTCACTGACCCACACACAAATCAAAATCTTACCCTCAATGTGAAGAGGTTTCCTATTCATTGGTGTCACCACCAAGAGATTAGGGACCGTTTTTACGATAGGTGGTACATGGTCTTTGATGACCGATCGTGCAACAATTATGAAGTCCCCCAGTATTTTCTTAGGAAACTATACAGTGAGTTCATATTGAACAAAATCCCAAATTATTTTGATATGAGGGACTTCTAGGGGAGATGTGGGGGGTTGGCTCAGGATAGGCCTGGTGTACAATTGGATCCTACGCGGCAAGGGAGACAAGCTCTCACTAGGCCTCCTCATGAGAACATTGTTATTCCTTCCATTACGAAGGAGAGTGATGACGTAGAGACATTGCAGGTGATCAACACTTTGACCCAGAGTGTCATACATCATACTAGCCCTATTCTACAACGCCATGCAGGGGAGTCTTTGAGTAGTGGCCTTTGAACCCATGTGTTTCAATCTTGTGGGGCGACTTGTTCATATGACCCCACCGAAACTCAGGAGGTTGTTGTAGAGGATCTGTATGTAGCTATGAAGATGGAGAGGGCGGCTAACATTTTGCATGATGCATATGGAATTGATACTCAGGTAAAATTTAGCATGTTCATTGAATTTAATTTATTAAATTTCAATTTTGAAATGCAAGATTAACTAATTTAGTTTTATGATTTTAATAAAATTGCAAGGTCATAGTGTTGAGACTAGATACACTGGCCCTCCATGTACTTATTTTTGCAGTACACCTATTGGCGGGGTATGTAACTAGTAAACAATTATAAATTTATTACATGTTAATAGCATTGTTTTACGAATGGTATTTTAATATGTGATTTTGGATGTTGAATAGGGTAATATTGGAGGTTTCAAGGGAACACCTCCCAATGCCAGTGGATTTACTCAAACCTTCACGCAGGTAATAGAATAAAGAGTTTAACTAATGAAATGTACTTAATAGATTTGTGTATTTTATATTCATATTGTTGGTTATGTTGCATTGCACATCATTCAAACTCAAAGCATTACTTCACATTCCATAACTAGTAACTAGATGTTGATAGATGACAAAATTTCAACTTCAATATATAGTTGTTTAGAAAGTCAACATAAGCAACTTGATGCAATTTCTTCACATGGAGGCATGTGCTTGCAAAGGTGCACCTGCACGAAAAACTATGGATGCTTCAAAAAAATCAATGAAACCATAATAGTAAGCAATAGCATAGACAAGGCAGTTATTAGTTTCAAAAAATGTCTCGAAGAAATGCGGTCTCATGGCATGATGGAATTCCATTCCATCACCATGAGACCACATTTCTTCGAGGCATTTCTTCAAAATTCTCACCACCTGTTCTATGATACCACATTTTTCATACATGTGCACCAAAGCATTTTATCAAACTCTCGTGCTTCCTTGTTGCTATGGCTAAAAGCCTAAAATAGGTGCTTTCCAAAAAACTATGTATGCTTGGTAAAATATCTATCAAAGCATAATAGTAAGCAATAATTTACCATAGAGAAGGTAATGAAATTTTTGAAAAAATTCCTGAAAGAAATGCATTCTTATGGTGATGGAATGCCATGACGTGCATTTGTTTGTAATGGCATTCCATCACCACGAGACCCCATTACTTTTGAGGCATTTTTTCAAATAGTTCAATTTGCCTTCTCTATGCCACCACATTTTTTGTACATGTCTATGCAAGCATTTAATTAAACAATTTAGCGGATTGCTGCTATGGGTAAAAGCCTAAAAACACATCATTTCCAACAAGATATGGATAGGTCAAATAGTAAGCATGATAATCATAAATATATAGTTTAATAAGTACTCAAAATTTTGTTCATTAGATCTCATACACTATAAGTCATGACATGGATCACTATTGTAACTTTTTTGTGATTAAATAATGTTTTGTTTTATTTTCAGATGTTGGTTGTGGAAACACCTTCAAATGTTATGAGGGAAATGGATATCGGTGTTTCATTCCACTATACAATCCTTGATGGCTCTGAGAGGGGAGGTATGAGGAAAATTACTAAATTTCAATTTACATTCATTGTTATAGATGTTAGTTCAAGTGAAAAATCAAACCAAATTATTGATTCATAGTCTAATTTCTATTTGGATGGTTTATATAGGGCTTGAGCATGCCTCAACATCGGCCTGCGAATATTTCCCTCGTGGAGAGTGATCATGAGATGGCCGTAAGTGATTATTTTTTAAAATATATCATTTTTTATAATGTAATTTCTATATATTAATGTCTTTACTTCTTAAATTGTAATAGTTAAAACTTCACCAAGAGCTTAACGCTAGTAGGAGGAGTAGCGGGAGCACTCCTCGAGTGCAGCAAAAATGAGTGACAGACCTATCGCCATCCGATCGACCAACAAAGAGAAAGAGTTTATTTCGAGAGCTTGGAGAGCAATGACTTTTGATTCCAAAGCCCTTTGTTGTATGCCTACATGGCACTTTTGTACATATTTTTTATTGGATATATTTGACATTGTATGCCTATATGGCATTCTCGTAAGCCTATATGGCTATTTTGTACCTATATTTTATACTTATATCGACATATATTGTTGTATGCGTACATGGCTATTTGGTTAATACAAATCTTTTTTATCGATGGTGTCCATATTTGCATGTTATAAATTCATGGTTCAATAGATATGAGTTACGTGTATTCAAGTGTAGACTTTACAATGTACGTGTATTCATTGTGAATTACGTGTGTTCCAATGTATACTTTGTGACTTACGCGTTTTCATGCATATACCTTGTATTCGTGCATATACTTTGTATTAAGTTGTGTATACCATGTATTCGTGTGTATACTTCAGGGCATATGTGTTTGTGACTACTTGTGCTTCCCTTAGTCACATGTACATGCTTGACTTATTCACGTGTATACTTATTAACTGGTTAGCCATAGCATTGATCATTGCTGTCCTTCATGGTTTGTCTTGAATAAATTAATTGATTGATGGTAAACAACTTTATCTAAAATCAAAAAACACATTTTCAATTGGTATTCTATGAAATGATTGATAAAAAGATTCCAATATATTTAATCCTTTGATTGGAACAACTCAATTAAGCAAAGGATATGTATAATACTTTTCCATTTAGATTAGTAATGCATGGAAGTTTCAAAAAGTATCCTTGATATTACAAAAATATATGTGTTTATACACTTCAATTGTGCACACACCATTTGGTTCTCTGAAAGAAAAATCTACCTATGTCATTGTTACACTACACAGGTAAACCAAATTTTGTATTGTGGAGCTATATTAAGCTACCACTCTCAAGACCAATGTAACAATGATACAAAATAATGTTTGAGACTGCAAAAAGACATCAAAATGGCTAGTGTACTAAACAAATTCTTATGATTTGTGAAGAACGCTAATAAATCTACTCAGTTGGCTTCTTTTTTCAAAATCATACAAATTGAACCCTAGCATAAATAGACTCTGTATATCAAGCTACCACAATTCAAGTTTCAACGATGAATATTTATGATGCATGTTTTAAATGACAATCAATTTTATGGTGGTTTTGTTGTTTAGATGATGTTATGTGATATTCTAATCCTAATGCATGCTTCTGGGCTGCATACATATTTATATTTTTTTTTTACATGATTTTTGTACCAACAAACCCAAAACGAACCAAACCCCCCTCCAAAAAAAATTGGCCTAACCGGCGAACTGAACCCCCGAACCCGAACCTGAACCTCAAAACCTATTCCAACACTCTTCATTTTTCCTGCACAAACTTAATTGACCACCAAATTATGTTGCCTCTTCACTTTACCTACTTTTACTCCCTTAAACATCTCTTTTTCATTCAAAACCCCTATTTTCCCAACTAGGGCATCATGCCATAACATAATTTTGACCTCCCCTGTCCTTCCAGACCTTTTGAACACATCAAACTCCACAACCTCACCCTATTTCCAACCTATTCTAACTTATTTTCAAACAATTTCTTCTTTTCAACTCTTATAGGCTTGCTTTTAAGGGGCCTCAATTTTGAATTTTGAACAGGGGTAGCACTAGTAATCTCTTCCAATACCTTTACCAATGCTATTTTCTTATTCATACTCCCTATCCTACTTATATCAGGCTCATATCACTGAGAAACAACCTAAACAATAGATGGAATGGCCTATTTCAACATATTACACTCGAACCCTTAAGGGATCGATCCAATTGAACGTAGCTCATAGTGATTCCATGTGTTTGGGTGCAAAAGAGGTCCATGCCTAGTGTAAAAATACCTATTCAGACATGTTGGAATAGTTCGTTTGGTCACACGAGTTGCAGAACAAAATTTGCACCACTTTGCAACTTTCCACTACTTCCATTTGACACTTTTTCTACTAACTGAAAACTGAACACCACAGGAAAACCACTCTGAGCTAACAAAAAATGAGAGAGGTTATTGTAGAGGGGCCCAACATGATCCCATAGGATCAGATGAAAATTTTCTAAGCATCACGGTATTTGAGTAACAACATGCTCAAGTTTGCAGCCATTTTGCACTTTAGACCCTTAAGGGATCAATCTAATTGAACGTAGCTCAGAGCGATTCCACGTGTTTGGGTTTGAAAGAGGACCATTCCTAGTGTAAACATACCTATTCGGATGGAACAGTTTGTTTGGTCACACGAGTTGTAGAACGAAAGTTGCACCACTTTGCAACTTTCCACTGCTTCTATTTGACACTTTTTCCATCAATTGAAAACTAGACACCACAAGAAAACCACTCTGAGATAACAAAAACTGAGAGAGGTTATTGTAGAGGGGCCCAACACAATCCCATAGAATTAGACGAAAAGTTTCTAAGCATCATGGTATCCGAGTAGTAGCATGTTGAAGTTTGCATCCATTTTGCACTTTGGACCCTTAAGGGATCGATCCGGTTGAACATAGCTCGGAGTGATTCCGCATGTTTGGGTGCGAAAGAGGACCAAACCTAGCGTAAACATACCTATTCATATGTGTTGGAATATTTTGTTTGGTCACACAAGTTGCAGAATGAAAGTTGCACCACTTTGAAACTTTCCACTGCTTCCGTTTGACACTTTTTCCATCAACTAAAAATTGGACACCACAAGAAAACCACTCTGAGATAACAAAAACTAAGATAGGTTATTATAGAGGGGCCCAACATGATCCCATAGGATTAGACAATAAATTTCTAAGCATCACGATATCTGAGTAACAACATGTTGAAGTTTGCAGCCATTTTGCACTTTGGACCCTTAAGGGATCGATCTAGTTGAACATAGCTCAGAGTGATTCGCATGTTTGGGTGTGAAAGAGGACCATTCCTAGCATAAAAATACCTATTTGGACATGTTGGAATAGTTCATTTGGTCACACGATTTGCAGAACGAAAGTTGCACCACTTTGTAACTTTTCATTGCTTCCATTTGACACTTTTTCCATCAACTAAAAACTAGACACCACAGGAAAACCACTCCGAGATAACAAAAACCGAGAGAGGTTATTGTAGAGGGGCCCGACATGATCCCATAGGATTAGACGAGAATTTTCTAAGCATCACGGTATCCGAGTAACAACATGCTCAAGTTTGCAGCCATTTTGCACTTTGGACCCTTAAGGGATCGATCCGATTGAACGTAGCTCAGAGCGATTCCGCATGTTTGGGTGTGAAAGAGGACTATTTCTAGTGTAAAAATACCTATTTGGACATGTTGGAACAGTTTTTTTGGTCACACGAGTTGCAGAACAAAAGTTGCACCACTTTGCAACTTTCCACTACTTCTATTTGACACTTTTTCCATCAATTGAAAACTAGACACCACAAGAAAACCACTCCGAGATAACAAAAACTGAGAGAGGTTATTGTAGGGGGGCCCAACGTGATCCCATAGAATTAGACAAAAAGTTTATAAGAATCACGGTATCCGAGTAGTAGCATGTTGAAGTTTGCAGCCATTTTGCACTTTGGACCCTTAAGGGATCGATCTGGTTGAACATAGCTCGGAGCGATTCCGTGTGTTTGGGTGTGAAAGAGGACCATGCCTAGCGTAAAAATACCTATTCAGATGTGTTGGAACAATCCTTTTGGTCACATGAGTTGCAGAACGAAAGTTGCACCACTTTGCAACTTTCCACTGCTTGCATTTGACACTTTTTCCATCAACTAAAAATTGGAAACCACGAGAAAACCACTACGAGATAACAAAATTTGAGAGAGGTTATTGTAGATGGCCCTAGTACGATCCCATGGGTTCAGACAGAGATGTTTTAAGTGCCATGGTATCTGAATAATAGCCCGTCAAAGATTGCTACTCTTTTGTACTCTGGGATTTGATGTTTCATTGAACTGTATGGTTCTGTACAGGGTGATTGTGCTCCGTTTTCGATGGAATTTGGTGGGAAGCAGACTTAACTCTGTTTTAGTTTTGGTTTGGTTGGATTTCAACTTATTTTGTGCATTTTAGAAGCCAATTATTGAGGGTCAGTTTGTATACCTTGTTTTCAGGGTTTTGAGTGCATTAAAATGTCATATTAAGCCTTTCACCCACTGTATGCTTCAATAACTTGATGGAAAGGCTTAGTTATGGTTATAAAATATGTGTGCATATCTTTTTATGCAAGGGAGGTGAATAGAGGGTTTTTAGGTGATGCCCTAGATGTCAAATGGTGTATTTTTGAGTGGAAAATGGTGGTTTACTGCTAGGGTTTGAAGAAATATTTGGGGGCAACAATATCTCTTGAACTTTTAAGCTTGTGCAGACCTTTTTGAACATGTTTTAGGCTTTGGTTGGCTGTGGAAAGTTTTGAGTATGGCTTTTCAACAAACCCTTGCCTAACTTATAGTCTCCAAATCTCATCAAATGGGCTTATCTTTTAGAGAAGGTCATCCAATGGCCAACCAAACATCAATCAAGCTTTAACATAGACCCTAAGACAAATTCCCAAGAGATCATACCATGTTTCTTTGTACCATCATTAAGATCCAATAGACCACCTTGCATAAAGGCTACTAAATTAGCCCTATTTACAAAGAGATGACCTTTTAAACATTAGATCTTCACTCAAACTCCTGAAACAACAATATGTTATGTGTCAAAACCTCCAATTCCATGATTTTTTTCTAGGTCTAAGACATCTACACCCCTAATACACCAAACCCTCTATTTCAAGAAAAATACTTGGGGGTTTAATGAAACTCCTATCTCCCACACCTTCCATACCCAAAAAAAGCACCAAACACACTTACCAAACCCTACACATGGTGAATAATACATTACATGGATAGTCCTTCCCAAATTTTTTCAAAACACCACTTGAAACCCTTATTTTCATCATGAAAATACCCTGTTGCAGCCCTAGAACATCATCCCAAACACCCAACCTTAACTCCACAACATTATAATCAGGTTAGGCATGCATTTTACAAGTTAGAGGACCCATTCCACAAGTTATAGTAGGCACAAAAAGTGGAATGGGTTGAATTACATTGTGAAACCCTTCAATCCAAGAACACTGTAAAAGTAGGTAGCAGCAGTAAAAACAAGATAACCTTCTTGCCCCTCCTAAAGTTTGGACCGCATCCATTACCTCCACATAAAACTCGACATCCTTGGTCTTCTTGGTTCCCATACCTTGATATGGTTATGCAAATCAAAATGAAGCAGAGTAATCATCTCCTTCTCCGCTGGCTGGAAGAATGCATGCTTAATGTTTTGATACATGATATCAACTCCCTCTTTTGCTCTCATGGTTGAATATCGAAATCCACTACGGTGGGCCTCCAGAGTTCTAGTCATCTTTATTCCTCTTCCACCAAATGTTGGCCCGATCCACACATCTGCCAGCCTAATTGGCTTTGTTTTTGAAAGCTGAAGTTTCTCCCGAGTCACCAATGTAGCCCTGTTTTCCTTTTCAGACTCTTTCATTGCTACAAATTGTCTCTTGGATTTAATCATCTGTACCACATGGTTGATGTGCTTTGAATCCTTGCATCTAAAGGAAATTTCCTTTACATAAATACTGCTAGGGAATTTCAATGTTTCCATTGTAGTTGGTATTAAAGCTGATACCTGCAACATGAAGAATGATTCTCATTCCTCTTCTACATTAGAGGGTTCATATCCTTGATCTGACTCTTCTGAATTATCAGAATCAAAATCACTAGCAGAGGCTTTGAAAGGAACTCCATGAAAACCAAGCTCTCTAAATGGTATATCAAACTCTAGTTCAAAATCTTTTAGATGAGGTTGCTCCCATAGCTCTCTTACTCGCTTGACAAATCCTTGAAACTCTGTATTGATTTTATTTTTCTTGTCCCTCTCTTGTTGTTCTTCCTCAATTTCATCAAGATCATTGATGCAATTGGGGGAGGTTCTGCAACACAACTAACCACAAATTCAACAACCAACTAGATATTAGATCATCAAGTTCTCCATTTCACTCTTTCTCAACCAAATCACACTATTCCCTTGTAGCATAGGAAACCCACTAAATCGGGTACAAATTATCAACCAAACACTTCCAATTCACAACCTAACTCAATTCAGGGACCCATTATTGAGTTTTTTAACATATCAACACAGCTCCTTAAGTTTCTTTGTAACAACTCCTTCAAAACTTGAAATTTCACTCTTTTTAGGCCTCAATTAGGCCACTTTTACAAAGGGTCTATACTCTAAACTTATCAAAACCTTACCAAATCTTGGGGAAGAAATTCTAAGGTGTCAAAAATTTAAAATGCACAATCAGATCTCAGTTATACCACCGTACAATGGGTAAACCATAAAACCCTCTATTGTAGCCTAAACCCTAGGGGTTTATTGAAAATGATACTTCCAAAGCTAACCAAAACCTAAAAATTACTCAAAAAAGTTTTTGATACCCTGCACAAGCTCAAAAAATCATAAAATAACTCTTCCCTCACGAAAACACAGTTTGACTCTTCAAAACCACCATTTTTCTTAAAGAAAACTCACTTTTACACACATGGGTTTCACACCCATCTCACTTTCAGACCTCCAAAACACTAACACATCATTCCCAAACCTTAATAATGTTAGTGAAGACCCATTCCTCAAGTTACAGAGGCTACAGAAAGAGGAATGGGTGAAAAATCCATTTTTATTGACTCAAAACCTTCAAATGTACAAGTTCAGGCCGGTTTTAGTAAATTGATGATAAAATGCACAAAACGTTATGGAAAACCTTCTAAATGGATTCAAAAGAAAGTTAAATCCATATAATATGCAAATATCAACAAATATAGATCAACTAATTGAAATATAGGTTGTACAATCTGCTGCTACTGCTGAAAATACAGAAAATTCTAGAAAATTCTGAGTTTTTATTGTTTTTGCTTCTTCAAATCACAAAATCCAACCTTCAATTCGAGTTTTCCATGTTTTTAAAATCTTTCCAACCAATTAAAAACTGATTCACCTTCCTAAATGACCTTTGAACTAGTTTGAATCTTCACATTCTGTCCATAATGCAAATTTTGCAATTTTACAACATTTGAGTTTGCAAATTTTGCACAATTTTGCAATTTTTAAACATTTCGCACTTTTTGAAAAACCCAACCTCCTAAACACCTAATACAGGTCAAATATGAATAAATACATAATAGAATGGTCTCATAGACCTTATTTTAATACAAAACTCAAAATCCTATATTCTACTCCTTATTTGCCTTGATGAACAAAACCTACTGAATGGTGCTCCTGCACCAATCATACATTGACCTTCTTGCCCCTCCTAAAGTTTGGACCACATCCATTACCTCCACATAAAACTGGAAATCCTTGGTCTTCTTGGTTTCCATTCCTTGATATGCTTATGCAAATGAAAATGAAGCAAAGTAATCATCTCCTTCTCCACTAGTTGGAAGAATGCATGCTTAATGTTTTGATACATGATATCAGTTCTCTCATCTACTCTCATGGTTGAATACCAAAATCTAGTATGGTGGGACTCTAGAGTTCCATTCATCTTTCTTCCTCTTCCACTAAATGCTGGCCTGATCCACACATCTGCCAGCCTAATTGAATTTGTTTTTGAAAGCTGAAGTTTCTCCTAAGTCACCAGTGTAGCTCTCTTCCTTTTCAGACTCTTTCATTGCTACAGATTGTCTCTGGGATTTAATCATTTGTACCACATGGTTGATATGCTTTGAATCCTTACATCTAAAGGAAATTTCCTCAATATAAATACTGCTAGGGAATTTCTATGTTGCCATTGTAGTTGGTATTAAATTCGGAACCTACAACATTGAAAATTATCCTTATATAAGAATTCCCTCCATCTTGTTGGCTTGTAACACTCTTGATGGTGGCTACATGAAATCTGATTCTGATTCCTCTTCTACATTAGGGGAACTCATATATCCTTGTTCTGAATCTTCTGAATTATTAGAATCAAAATCACTAGCTTCCATATTCAAAAATTACCAACCACCATCTTCAATAAATTGGCCACCAGTTCAAGTTCATTCTGCTTTCATAATACTTTATATCCATGGAGTTCAACCATTCCTTCATGCCATCAAGTGAAGATTGAGGAATGGCGTCAATGCAGAGTACATCCCACTTGAAGTCTTTAAAAATAATAGCCATATCAAATTCCTTTTGCCCAAGTCATACTCTCTCAAGGTTAACAATCTCAATCTTGAACTAATAGTGATTACTAAGAAAGGTAATTCCACCAACTCTATCAAATATTTTACTGTAGGAACAATAAAAGCAGAGGCTTTGAAAGGAAATCCATGAAAAACAAGCTCTCTAAATGGTATATCAAACTCTTAGACCTCATTCTTGCACATTTACAACCAAATTCAAAGATTTTCCTTCAAAAGGCTACAAATTCAAATATTGACAATTTTGTATTAAGAATGCTTTTTTTTGCACATTTGACCACCGAGACTCAAAAACTCACCCTAATACACTTTAAATGGTCTTGATTGACCTTATTTAGCATGAATAAACACAAAATACCTTAATCTAATCTATTGACCACCTATCAACCTTCAAAAAGTGAAATTTTGCAACTAGGAGACTAGGTGCTCCTGCACCAAAATTACATTGTGTCTGAGCCTTCAAGAGGCTTTAAATCTAGCCTTTACAAATGATTCTACATATTTCCAATCATTCCTAACTGTTGATCTTGTAACTAACATGACTTATTACATTATAAATCAATTGACCATGTAATATGACCTTATTCAATTGACAATTTACTCAAAACACAATTTACTAACTTAAAATAATTCCATGAACCAAATTTGTTCAATAACCTTGGTGCCCTTACACCAAATTTCAATATTTCAATAAATGTCATTACAAGTACAAAT